>VZRR01004311.1:146143-256946 GCA_013398015.1 Oreocharis arfaki
AGATCTGGTACTCTGTCTGTGTCCTCTTTAAGATCAGAAGGCACTCACTTCACTGCAGCAATGGAAGCTTGCAATAGAGAGGCTCACTCTCCTTTCTCCTATCTTATTGTTACACTATTAATACTAAAATAGATAGTTAATAGCAATTTATTGCATGGCACAGCAGGTTCTAGCAACACATTCCCTCCTTTAGCATGCATGTTATATGTTTACTGACAATATGGTATGCTCATGCTGACAATAACAAGCATTGGCCCAAGGTCTAAATTTATCCCCTTTCTTCCAGAATGCTGTTTTTTACTAGAGATACCACTGTAGTTTCCAGTATTCAAAACAATTTTTAAAATAATACTAATTCTAAAAAAAAATCTGAAGTTCAATATATTTTTTAAATTATGTAGTTAGTCTATACTAGCGTCAACAACTTCGTATTTTGTGTCTGGATAGGCTTTCTCAGCAGATCCCTGTCCTTATCCACTTCCTTCATTTCTCTTTGCTGCTCCACAGAATAATATCCTAGTTGTGAGCCAAACCCACACCAAGTCAGGAGGAGTCTCTTTTGAATGCAGAGGGCTCTGGCTCACACTTGTCACCTGTTGGGTTTGTATCACGTGTGTTTTGCTTGCAGGCTTGACACTCCTTCAGGTATGCAGGGTGAATTGTCTGCTTGCAATCCACCAGTACCAGACGTGTGCTCACACATTTCTTAATGTGACAGTAAGCAGATTATGACAGAAAAAAGGAAACAAGCAGAACTCCAGCACATGTACAGCTTGTCGGCAGGGAATGTTACAGACCAAAGGCAGTGCTAGGGCTGCCATGTGTGCATGCAACCACTGCTTTATTTCGTAAGGATGGGAGATGGGTTAAAATTGGACATTTATATAGCAATACAGTATTATTGAGTATAAACAGGAACTGATTACATATTAAAGATAACTAAGTTTCACTGGTGGGCAGGTAACGACTTGCAAAGTCCTCTTTCAAGTAAAATGCTCACTTGTACTCTCTCAATTCAAATGAAAGAAGAAGGAAATCACTTAAAGTACAGGCACTGTTGCATTTCAGTAACACTAGTTGTATTCTGTGAATTTCCATGGGTAATATGGTTGGTTGTCTCCAAGATCCCTTACATCAAAATGTAGTAATACCAGAGACCAAAAGCTAGGTCAGCAGAGGGATTCAGCAGTGGTGTAAACATTACTGTTTGCTAAGCTGTACCAAGGATTTGGCCATTTCCCCTGTATATTTATATTGGCCAGAAGTGCTTTGAAACTCCTGGCCCTAGCTGTTTCTTTCAAATTTGATGAGCATCCAGTGTTTTCCTAGAAATTCATACAGCCTTCAGAAGTAGTTCATCATTTGAGTCACACCAATACTTTATAGCTGGAAACTGGTAAGAAACCAACAAACGTAATTCACAATAAAAGAGGACCTTTTGCCTTTAAGTGCAGTATTGATAACAATGTTTTTTAGCTTTTCGCTGGGTGGAGAGACATTTACCTCGTAATTCATAATTATAAAGCCTGCTGCCAATTATTATCACTTACATTATGTTGCAAAGCTCATCGAGAAGACAAAAGGAGCAACCAGCTTGTTCAAGTGCAGTGCCGGAAGCAATTCAATTGGCATGTTCCCACTGCATCGAGTTTTGCTGTGAGTCACAGGTGTTCTGCAAGGCACCTGTCTGTATCTCTGTTTGCCTTTTTATGAGGCACCTAGAAAAAAGTACAGACCTCACATGGGCAAAATTTTACCCATTGCTTCCAGCTGGACCAACTTCTGTGTAATTGGAGAAACAAGCCTTCCACACACAAACACTGCCAGTCTGTACAGCTTTGGATTTCAGCATATTTTATAATATATCACTACTATGCAGCTGCTGTACTCTCTTACCCATCCACTGCTGAAGGAAAAAGGCCAGTGATACCCTGTCAGCAAATTCAGTGCTGTATTCACTAGGTGGGGTCCCAAATGCAGAGCACATGCATGTGTTTGGAAAACTGAAGTAACTGACCCTATTTTCAGATAAGCTGAGCCCACAGTAAATCCCACCAAAAGCAGGGAGCACTTTGGGTTACATGATACTGATGAAAATCAGGTTGCTTCCTGGTTTACCTTGTTAGGGGCTTGACTTCATTTGTTACCAGCTTCACATTTTGGCCTGGTCAAGAGCACAGATGTTCACATTGAGCCAGCCAATGTGTTGCAAGCCCTGCCTTGAAGCAATCACTTGTAAGGCACGAGAGACAATTTCGCTGCCCTGCTCGTTTACTAGTTGCCCTAGTTGTTTGCACTACCGAGAAAAAGCATCAATTAGTAACAATCAAAGCGTCATATCTTGTCCCAACCACATATGGCTGCAAAAGTAGTTGTTTGTGCCGCATTTAGGAAAACAGTGTTCAAGCTTCTACTGTAAACAAGTTCCACTTGAATCTGCATTGACTACCTGTAAAATGGAGCTTGCCATTGAATTCAAGCTTGCTTAACTTTAATGAGAAAACTAATGTTTAAATTAAAATCACTGCAATCTGTGGAAATGCAGCTTAGGAATTCCATCTCTTAGAAGAGGGCTCTGTTCTCTAACAGGACAACCAATTTTGTTAATACAGTTATTTTGCATATTTACTAAAAAAATAACTCTAAAACACACTTAAACTCCTAATTTCTTATTAACGAGAACATTGACTTGCATTTACTATTTAAGGTTAATGAATTATCAGTAAATAATATTTTACTCCTCAGTGTATGTGTTTGAGCAAACATGGAAGGAAATGCTCAGTTACCTGCAGAGTGAATGGGCTCTATCTTATCTGTGAGGGGTTCTAAGGTGGAAAAATGTGCTCACTTTGCTGCATCTCTAAATAATATCAATGTCACTGATCAGAGGAATCAGTCGTGTGTCCACTGCCTCGTTTCATTTTATCCACAGAGTTCAGTGGTTATGTTAAAAGGAAAAGATCAGACATTATATTGACATAGTGCAAGCAAGGCAAGCACATTAATTATTAGGGGATATTATGCATTTTCAGCATAGAAAGGGCCAGAGATGGCTGCAAAATTAAAGATGATAAATCTGCTTTAAAAATCTGATGCAGCTTTACCCAATTACATAATTTTTCACAGGTGTTGATTCCTGAAAGAAATGGGATTTTCTTTATAGTTTCCACATGTAATTTTCTAGCTGTGAAAACATAACTTCTAGTCTCAAAGGCAAACTACATGTTCCATCCTCTACTATATCAAGTTCCCACATCTTGCTTGTCTAAGATGTTTTTTCACACAGAGAAGGTGAGGTAGAGATTATCTTAAAAGGGATATGAATGGAGGAAAGGATTGTAAACAAAAATAAGAAGTGTGTGCTTCAATACTCATCACACATTCTTGGACATCCATTTGAAGCGCAGCTTTGTGAAATGCACCAGGGAGCAGAGAAAGCATTTTTCCCATTGTCTTTTGCCACATTTTAATAACAAATTTCTTGAAAGGAGAGAGAATTACAAAATTCTCAGCTACATCAGAAATGAGGGGCTCACCCAGTGCTATGTAGGGCAACAACAGCGCATGCAGGCAAGAAGAGGTGCACTGGCAAGTTTCAGTAGGTCACCAAACTGGGCAGCTGAGAGGAGTGTCAGAGAGTGCATCTGTCCTGCAGTGTAGACAGAGGGGGGGATAACAGCTCTACTCTAATGCTCTTTAATTACAGTAAAGACCACAAAGGTCCAAAGTACTGGGGGAAATGGGAATGAGAGCAGTGAGCAGCAGATTCAGTCATGTTCCAAAAACTGTATCCAAAAGGAACTGCAAGAATTTCCTGAAAGATGACAAAACATGAGCTTTGGGTTCAGCAGGAAAGGCATGCTCTTGTGTGGTTACAGAGTGCACACATCCTAAAATGTCTCACCACTAACCTTCCAATATTCTCACTGCTCTCTCAACAGGAATTACCTCCCCAGAGTTACGCACCCTTGTAGAAGTAGCAAAACATGGCTTAGATACAGGTGATGCAATTCTCATTCCTTCAGCAGAGTAACCTGATAGAGACACAACTGCTTTGTGCCTCTAATTGTCCCTGTCACCCAGCTGCTCCTTCCCTGCTGATGTTCACTGCACCTGTCCTCACATCTATGACTCCCTCCACTGTCCCCCATCAACCACATCTTAATTCTGTCCATGAGGCACACAGAGATCCGTACTTCACAGCGTACTTCCAACTCCATCCAGTTGTCCTGCAGCCCGAGGAGAGATCTGCTGTGTACCAGTTCTGTAGCAGGTATCCAAACAGATACAATTTTTAGCGCTACTTTTCTTGCTGACCTACACTTATGCCCCAGTTGCAATCAATTTCTCACTACAGTAAAGGCAGCCCAAATTGCTCTCAACCTCTGCAAGCACGGCAAAGGAAAACCAAGATTTGAGTGAGAAAATCAATTAAATTAATGTATCTGGGCCATGAGAAGTGAGGTCAAGATGACTTTCTGCTTAATTCCTTTATCACAAGCATGTCCTTGCAAAATACTAATTTTAAAATACATTTCAGTCCCTCCCATTTCAATCATTCTCTCTAGACTATTACTGAAATGTACCACCTTGTGCCAAACCAGTGACCTCAAAGTGGAGGAATATCAGATCTCCACTGTTTCCCAATGTACAGATGCATGTCCAGTTCCACTCCCCGAGATGCTGTTGTAGCTGATGAAGTGCAAATATCCAGACTGCTACATACATTATTTGACCTGGAACATTCCTCATCAACCATGTCAGACACTCATCTGCATGACTCCCACAGAAGACTCGATAAAGAAGTAAGAATTTGTCTGCCAGGTTCTGTACTTTGTAGTTGCTAGGAGCTTTAGCAAGCCCCAGATTCCAGATAAATAGAAACAATAACAGTTGGCTTGTTGATCAAAACCTATTCATGACTCATTATCCATGGTCAAAACCTTTGGCTGCGCAACAGGTGGGAATACTTCCTACTCACTTTGAACAGTGCCAGTGATCTTGCAACCAGCTGCTTTCTGACATCAGAAGTACATTCCCAAAAATACATTTTGGGATACTTCCAACCTACCTGACAAAGGGAAATAGTCTGGCAAGCTGCTCTACACTTTACTTAATAGGGATCCAGACTGTCGGGTGACTCTACTTCCAACCAAGAAACCCTCAGGAAAATAAATCAGCCTTGTAGGAGAACTCTTTGGTGCCAGAGCTATACAGAAGGCAAAGTGCAACACCTTCTTTCAGTGCCAGTGGAAGAGCAAGTCCTAACATGGGTGTTTCCAAGTCATCTGACACTTTGATATCTCACTTTGATTGCCCTCGCACTGCTCTTCAGGGAAGGTAGGAATTAGTTTGCTTAATTCTTCACTGAAAAATATTTTGGCTTCATGTGGGGTTTGTACACAAGTGCAGAGAGTTCTTATTTTCTATCAAAATCAGAGGGAACATCCGGACATAAACTGACCTTGACCAGGGGACACTGAAGTCTAGCTAAATAAGAAAGCAGGAACTTCAGTAATAATACATTTGAAGGTACCCTGACAAAAACGTATTTTTGCAGTCCTTTGTAAAGAACATCTACAGCTTAGTGAGAGACAAACCAGAGATTATTATGTTGCTTGTCTACAAAGCAGACCACTATTATGTTGTTTTCCTTGAAGTTTTGCAGATTTTTTATTTTCTCACATATGTATGATCAAGATTCTATCTCTTTTTGGAAAAAAAAATTAACTAATAAAATATTGTCAGTTTAGACTTCTTCCCCTCTTTATTTCCAATCCTCAGGAATGCAGAGGCAAAGCAAGTTCTACCCCTGGTCTGGCAGACTCCTTAGTGTTGTAGTGCTGCCCTGAACTGCAGCTGAAGGTCCCAAGTGTAACACCAGTTTGGGGGAGTTTGTTAGAGCTGATTCTCAAGGCAAATACTTGTGTGAAGCACAAGCTGAGACATGGTGTTGAACAACAAGGTGATTATTTCGGGGGAGGAAGACTTGAGGAGGTTCCCTTTTATCAGACTCCCCCTAGCATGTGATATAAGTGCCTGACCTGGATTTGTTCAACTAGTGAGCTATGCTTAGCTAAACTGAGCTATATTATGGCCCCTAAATTAGAATCTTTTGATTAGGTGGTTACAAAGAACACATTAATGATTTTTTACAAGCCTTGATGAAAATGTTCTGAGAATGCCTCAGGATAAATAAGGATTTCAGCTGGCAAAAAGGTACGATGAAGCAAGATTTAGAAAGGTGCCTGCCGTGCATGGAAAAAATCTAGAGCTTCTTAGGTTTCCATGGTTTAAATACTAATGGCGGACAAGATATTTCAGGAGGAGAGAGAAAAGTAGAAAATGCAAAACCTAGATTCTACTCTGGTCCTCTAGGGCCTGTTGAAAATTGTCGCTTCTCCCTGGTGTGAGGAATAAGACAGGTTTTACAAATTGCGACCAGCATCTCCTCTAAAAGCACAGGAGTGCTCCATTCTACACTCTTCTCTTGAGTCGACCTGAAATGGCAGCACCGTCCAGGAGCTTGCCTAAGCTTCATACCGCTGCTGGAATCCTATTAGCAAAGAAAGATAAAAAAATTTTTTTTGGACGGCCTTTTATTGTTGTCTCTTGGAAATGCCAAGGTATTGTTTATGTTCCTTCGTGTCACTCGTAGCACTTGCACAATGCTAGTCCTGTAATGAGTAGCTGACCTATGTAGTCAGTGTTTTATGGTTAGGCTGGGAGAGCCAAGAAAAGCAAAACAAAGTTTGTCACACAACTTTGATAAAGTAACATAGATGCCATCTCTTAGTGAGACTATTTAATGAAAACATTGCAGTTCAATTATATTAGCCAATTTTTTAATTAGCTATTAGTGCATTACCGTAACAATCCTGGTGCAGTTCAAGGTCAACTAAAAGAGTTTTGAGTCACTTCCCACATTTACCAGACAGAATACAAGCAGCTAATCAGATAACTTGATAAGATCATAGTCCTTTTTTAACAATAATTTTTGTAACTCTTTCTTTATCCTTTATGTAAAGCATCAAATTAAACTGAAGATTCAAAATTCACTAATCCATGACCCAACTGTCTAAACAAAAAACAAACTTCTTGAATCTCTCTGATGCCCACACAGTATTTTTATCTGGGAGAATTTACATGTGCACTTTGTTGAACAGGAACTACTGGCATATAAACAACACTGCAGGGAAAGGGTGACTATTTGCCCAAAGGGATGCCACCTATCATCCTGAGCCATTCCAGAAGGGAAGGCTGGTTGGCCCATCAAGAAACAATGGGGGTGTGACAGCTCTTATTTGAGTTTCATTGCATTGCTGCAATGCAAATATGTGCCCAGTTCAAGCACTAAGAGGAGGAACAAGAAGTTGCTCCTGCTCATTTCTGAGTGGGAGGCAGTCTGGATCCATCCAGCATGGAATCTGGCCCAGCTTTCTTGTTCTCTAGTACAGCTGTCTAATGTCTGCAGATTTCTGCTGGTTCAAGTAGTCTAGTGTGGAATAGCAAGCAGCAAGTACCCACCCAATACTGTACTGTCACCCTTGCACTTAGGAGTAAGCAGTTCTGCAAAAACAAATGGAGCAAGTATCTGTCCCTACCTGTCAACCAACAACTCATTCTTGAAAAATTTGACACCCAGAAAGATTGCTGACTATATGTAACTGAAGCCAAGACAGAGACAAGAGTCTAAGCCTGCAGAAAAATTCTGTAGCAGAACTGAAGTGTAGAAGATAGTGCAGTTAATTTTCATATCCTACGGATTCAGGTCTGTTTTGCAAAGGGGACAGAATCCCCAGCTGAGAAGTCATGCAGATTAAGAACATTATCCCTTTCTTTCCCTTTCCTCTGAGGAATTTGCAAGGATTTTGATCCTCCCACCAAATATTTTTTTTTGGTGCTTTGGTTCTTTCCCCTTGTCATCCAAGTATACCTCCTGCACTTTCAGGCTCCATGACAGTAACATAAAGTTGGTACTGCAGTTTGGAGGAAGGCTGAGGCTGTACTGCAAAACCACAAAGAAACTGCTCCCATTTATCCATACTTAAGATATTTTTTAATGACTTAAGGAGGTTTGCCGCTGATTTTGTTCTAACTTAAGGAGCAGGGAAGGCTGTCATTCAGACACAGTAACATCGAAAGCTATCGTCAAAAGGGAAAAATCAAGTCACATCAATCAGAAAAAGAAAAGAACTACTTTTGAAAGAAATGTGATATACTTACTTGAGATGGTAGAAGATCTGACATTTATTCGCAGAGGCCCTGTGTATTTTTTCAGGCCTCTCCGTAAGATCTTTCCGACTCTTTCCCGCAATGCTTCTCTAGAATCCGTGGAGGAGAACCAGAATGTGAGCAAAGCCTCTGCCGTCACACCGTCAGCATCTGGGCTACAAACCAATGAAAGAGTCTGGTTACCTTCAGCCAATTTCTGCATTTCTTAGCTTTTATCTGAGCTCCTCTAGCAATGGCAGTGTAACATAAAAGATTAGATAAATTTTCAAACACTTATGAGAAGGAATTTCCAAAAGAAATCCAAGTAAATGCTGAATGGTCAAATGTATCATAGGCTAGAAGAAGGCATGATGCTTTCTGTGAACAAATGGCCAGACCAATTTTGTAACGGAGTCTGAAAAGCAGTCACTGACTACGTGTCTGAGACACAAGAGGGGAAGGAATGAACTGATTTGATTACAATGAAAAGCCAGATACACAGCACTTCAAAAATATGAGGTAGATTATTAATGGTATCTACACAGGCCTTTCCAGGGCCCTGTACATACACAGAATAAAAATTTCCAATCATCATCAAAAAGGTGCTTGAGCAAGGGAAGAGACCACCCATCCTAATTCCATCACTGCAACCTCTTGGAGAATGTTCCAAATAACTTCATGTTGTGCAACAATAAATGTAACTTGGCAGCATACTCACACTCTATTTATTAAAGTCACAGAGATGGATCACAAAAGGGGTCTTTAACACCTCATTGAACAGTGCAAGCAGCACACACATTGAGACAAAATTCACAGTGTTAATGTAAGATCAGAGGAAAGAAAAGGGAGAAAAATCTTGTAACAGGTTGAATTCACCTGGTAGTAGTATTTCTTTTTCCTTAAAGCATCAGATAGTGTGAGATGGGATGATAGACTACAAACATCAAACTGACTAATCTGGCATAGTAAATCTTGCTCTGTGCTTGCAGATGGCTTATCCCTGGTCATTGCAAAGGGAAGGTAAGAGCTTGCACCAGGAACCTTCTCTATTGTGCCTCCTCCCACCTGAGCCAAGAAGGAATGAGATACAAGCCACAACAGATGAAATCACAATTACTTCATACAGGGGGAGAGCTAAAAGCAGGTTGCTCTGTCTCTAGATAGGAAAGAAAAAGAGAAGATCTTCCAGTTATATCTCACTGTCTTGGATATTTGTAATTACATAAAGGAAACACAGAAGACAGGCAGCTTATAGAGATATCATGCAATCAGGCTTTAATCTTTGAAAGGAACTCGTACCAGATTGAAACAGCCATTCCTGATATTGCCAGTGAAGGGAAATAAAAGGCAATGTGTTTTAAGCACACCAACGTATGTGAAGTGGTTCATAGGTGAGCAGAAAGACACACTCCTTGCCTCAAGGATCTCATAATTGAGACTGAGTTGTCATATGTGAACTTTTCAACAGACTGTTTTTTCCATTTGTGCCAACTTCAGTGTGATTGCCACTTCGTTTATTTTCCAGATATTATCTGATCCAACTGTGGGTGTTGCTCTGCATTTCTGAGGTGTTCCCTCACCTCTCCCCCCACTCCTCTTCCTGTGCTATGCCATACTGGAATTACCCTATCAACTCTTGCAAGCACACCACACCTCTCGAAACCCTCAGGTAAGTACTGCCCACCTTGATTCACTTATTATATAGCAGAGATCCAGAGCCAAAGACATCTAGTCAAGATTAGTATTGTCTTTCTCAGTGAGCAGTGGGCATTATTATTAATGCATTGCTTATAGTGAGACAAAAAATATGCACAGTCCTTTCCATGTAAGTTCACAACCATGACCTTGCTTGAAAGAATTTGCAGTCTGAGCCCTTGAAGAGGCATAAAGAGTTTATATCTGAAAAAGCAAACAAACTTTGGCGCATACAAATCTTGCATCCAATGCAGCAAACATCACATGTACCTCAGTCTGCCCTTGGGAACAAAAAGTAATGAAAAATACATTTATCCCTACATTTTGCCTCTCAGATCCTTAAACCACCCTGTCTACACTTGCAACACTCTAGTCAGTGTCAAAAATTATCCTTAAAGCTACGTTCAAATAATGACTTGTATGTAACTGGGGATTAAGCTAAGGTAGAGGAAGAGGCAGGATGTCACAAACCGTGTAAGAACAAGGAGAAACACATTCACAAGGATTAGATCTTTAGAACTTAGTCTTGCAGCTTTAGTGTATGATTATGAAGACATTCAAGGTTTGTTTGCAAAGTGGTGGGCACTGTCCCTCAGGAACAAGATCTTAATATTACAATGGACAGTTATATAAAAAGATCATTTTCAGCAGTTAACAGTGGTTTAAAAAAAATCAAATTGAACATTATGTATTACTGGCAGTTGAATAGAGAGTAAAAGAGGGAAAAAAGCTCCAGATTTCTCAGTGATAATCCCAACTATGGGTCTGACCCCTTCATATCAAAAAGCAGGAACAGCAGACCTGAAAGAGACATGAAACAGGATGATACGAAACAGTTTCTGCAAAGAATGGCTGAGTAGACTGGGATTTCCAACTGAAAAAAAAATAAAAATACAAGGGTGGATCTTATTGAATACAAGAGAGAAAAGGGAAATGATGGGAGTGTCCAGTATCACTAATTGCATGGAGAGGAGGGGTAGTGATCACCTTTTCATCACCTATTCCAGCACAAGAACTACAGGTCACTGAATGATCCAAAGAAGATGGTTCTTCTCAAGTATCTCCTTCCTAAAGGACTGAGGTGTATGGATTTCAAGAGTCCCGGAGACAGTAGACAAGTCCTTGGGAAATAACACCACCAAGGGCTGCTAAACAAACCACAACCACTTCAAGAACTCCCAAGTGGTAAATAGCTGGAGGCAGGGAGCATGCCGAGAAGCAGTTATCACACAGGTCTGTTGTGCTGCTACTGTTCCCTGGGCACCTATTTATGCCCATTCTTAGGGTAACAATGATAAGTGGGACTTTCTGAGACAGCACAGCCTGGCTTTACTTGACAAGCCCAGGGCAGTAGCAATGCTAGAAATGACATCTGCATTACAGTGTAAGAAATAGTTTTAAAAATCCTTTTTGGTTTTAGATAGCTTTAGTTATCTCTGGTTTATTAGCTAAAGCTTGCTCAAGATCTGAATGCAAACTTGTTGGAATTTGGACTGACTGAAGGGTATCTTCCTCGTTAAGATCCAAAGGAGAGCAAGCTCCAGAACCAGATTATGCTCAGTTAGGGATTGTGCTGTGGTTTTACACACAATACACTTTACTGAATCAGATCTGGCTGGGCTTGGTGTACATTTGATTTTATCTTAGCTGTGTGCATTTATTATAATCTCACATACCTCACTCTGATTAAGCGTGAACGGATGTATTTTTTCCTTAAAATGGAATTGTAAAATGTCTTGTCGATCTGTTGAAAAAAGAAAAATATAAGATAACAACAAAAAAGGAGGGAAGTGGACATATTGGTGGAAGGAGCATTCAGAAAACAGCATTCAGTTACAAACTCACAGCTTACAGAGCCAAGAAAAATAACGCAGCCCAGCCTCTAGATAACATTTGTCACCGACCTTTTCTAACCATTTCCCATTTGGCCTAAGGCACATCATAAAATAGCAAGCTCATTTTTCTAAATGTCCTATGGCTAGATCAGTGTGCCACTGCCGTGCTGTCTTGTCCACTCCCAGGCATAATGAGAAATACATAAACATCCTTGGAATACACTGCTGCAGTCTTCCAAAGCACAGCTTCCTAAAGACTGCCCACGGAATGAATACAGTGTGCTGTGCTCTGCCATGCAGTCTTTTAGGGGTCCCTTCTGACACAGCGTTTACCCTTGGTCTTGTAGAAATCTATAGCAAAGCCACCAGTAATTTCAAATTGTTATTCAATTATCGTATTCCCCTATCACCTCTGTGATTTTCCACATGCTTGGACAATCATCAAGCAATTCTCCTCAGAAACTGGAAATCTAGGACTCCTAAGGAATCGATCCCCAAATAACATCTTTACTGGTTCCTGCTTAACCACATCCTGCCAAGATGTCATCTCAAGATTGCATGGCCAGTCTGAGACAGCACAGTGTGATATAACATGGCATGAAATTCTGCCAGGAATGGCTCAGGATCACTGAAGGATTGAGAAATAGCAGAGTCACTAGTGAGTTATGCAGCAACTCCTCTTACCAACAAGACACAGTAAATTGAACATATCCTGTAAACATCAAATGCATTACAGGAAAAACTGCGTAGAAATGCTTTACAACATCATGTAAGCTGTCTTTTTTTTTTTTTTTCGGTTTTTAGCCCTTAAAGGCAGTCTGTTTTAGCCAAGTGTCAAGATATTCTGTCTTCCAAAGGAAAGAAAAAAATAATGGTTCTCAAACTACTAGTATGTTAAAATCTTTCATATACAGAAACAAGCATATAAACATGAAATCTGGGGGTGATTCCTCCCAAGTGACACACCCCCCCTCCCCTTTTTCAGCCTTGGCTGTCATAAAATGAAGCTTCGTGACATTACACAGGGATATTGAAGCAGAATAATCTCAAGATGAAAACTGCACGATTTATTATTTTAAGGTGATTTTAAGCGTACATTAGTAAGGAAAAAAGAAAAAAAACATTTTTAATGGCCATGCATTGAGTTGATGTTCTACCTTGCTCTTACTGGCAGATATCTGCTATTAGTTTGGCAATTGGAACAGACAAAATTCTATGGGAAAAGATATCTCAATTGCAACAAGCTACTGTAGATATGCAGGATGCATTTTATCCTCTCACTTTGCAGATTGCCAGCTGCTACCATTGCATTTTATGATGCATCCAGTTCAAAAGAGTTTTATTTCCTGTAACTCTTCATCCTGTTCCACCACAACCTCTCCTGCTTATTGGAAGTAGTTGCCCTTAGACAAAAAGGGGTTTGTTTTGCTTTGCCTTTTTTCAGTGATAGCATTTGCTATCGTTTCTGTCACAGTCTCAACTGCTTTGCCTGTGATTGTGTAAGCAGAAGCATGTGGCTGAGCAGCACTGCCAGCTTTGTGGCATGCAGTGGCATGTGCTGTCTTCAGCTGCACTGTCTCTGAGAACTTTTGAGATCTTTGGGACAGGGACTTCTTTGCAGAGTGCTTTGCAATCAAAAGAGAGCCTTGACCTGGGCTGAGATACATCTTAAGCTGCTGCATTGCTAACAATTAAAGCAAAGGCAGACTGACTTTCATCTTGGGACCGAAGAGGGAAGGAATTCACAATCCCTTGCAAGAGAGGGTTGCATCCATTTGACATTCCTAAATCCTTTATCTCCTCCTGACTGTTGTGTTTTCAAGATACCTTACTGTCTCAGATGTCAAGTGGTTCTGCTACGTTTTCCACCTGCATTTCAGCAGCAGATACAGCGATCCTTACTTCTATCACCCATTCTCTTGTGTATCTTTGTTACAGCCTAAGCAGCTCATGTGATTGTGGTTTTTGTACTCCCAACATGTTCAGCTTTCTCCTTTTCTCCTCAGCCTGGACCACTTTCAAGATGTTCCATACAGTCTGATCAGGAGCACCATGTGCTGCAGCAGAGACAAAGACTTCCAGTGGTGTCTCACAAAACACCACTACACAGTGCTTTTTACAAAAAGAATCTGCAGAGTCCAAATGCAACTAAACTATCAGCAACAGACACTGTTTTCAGAATGTTCAATCCAGAAGGCATGTTAGATATTTTCATGGGGAGAACAGGAAGCTTATGTTTTAAAATTATACCCGATTTGTGTTACTTCCACTGTCTTTCACACTTTCATATCTGAATGAGAAAGTAGACACTTTTCCCATTACCTACTGTCACTAACTTTCCCACCCTTAAGAGCTGCCTTAGCGCTACATCACCCACAGACAAAAGAATAACTGAAGGGTGGCTTCATTTTCAGTGAACCTTGCAGGGCCTTCAAATGTGAGCTAACATTTTTTAGTTTCGTAATCTACTGTTTCTTACCATGAAAGAAAGGCTAGACAAACCTCTGCACTCTGGCCCACTGCTCATCTGCTGATGAATTCATCTGGCAAATATGACCCAAGTCTCTTCTTTCCTTCAACTATGATTTTGGTAACCTGAATTATTAGGAGTAATCTTTATATTCATACAGAGTTTATATGAGAGGAGAGTATGTAGGAAGATGCCTTCAGATAATAACTTTCAGAGATTAATGTTCTGCCTTATATTTTTACAGTTCATCTCTTGGTGAAGCCTTTCACACACCAAACAGAAAACATTTCTCTTGAGCCTGCCTGTAGATTTCTTTTCAGCCTGAGTCACGACCCTGGGAGCAAAAGCAACTAGAACTTTGTCCAGATGTGACCTGTCCTACTCAGGAGAAGCGTTCATACTCATTTTAAGTGTTCTGCTTGGGTTACAGCCACTCAAAAGTGACACTGTCATGACCAGATCCCTTAAATTTGCCACTGCTAAAGTGCATCTCACTGTTTTTCCTGTAGACAGCTCAACTGTGACAGCTGTTGCTGCAGGCAAGGTCTATGAGCATTCTGAACCAAGTGCCAAGTCCTGCTCCTTTCAAGTGAGAAGCATTTTCCTGACGGCCTTTATTTCGGGATTTGTCCAAACGAGATTTTGTTAAGCTAATATTTGCTGGCTAGCTTCGCTTAATGACATCTGGTATTTCCTCAGTTTAATTTCGTATTTTCTATACTTTTTACTAAACTTCTCTCCATGCAGAACAATTTTCTTAGACAAATTGGACTTTGTTCCTGAGTGCTGGTCCATCCAATACAGTAACTAATAGTGGCTAGCACCAAAGATGCAGTAAGAGGGCAAAACATTCCCACCTGTACAAACCCAGACAAACAGGAAATTCTTCCTTGTTCCTTGTAGCCAGAAGTTATTTTATACTTTGATGAACAAGACTTCTTTTCCTATTCTGTCTCAAATAACTCCAGATCTCATCATTATATACCTTTTCTTGTGTCGCACCATGCCCAACCCTCTAAGGCCCATGAGCAACCTACTGAAATCTTTGCGATTTCAGTCACACAATATGTCCTTCCTCTCTGGGACCCAAAAAACATCCAAGCTCTGGAAATAGGTCACAACAGGGATCCCATTGCTCCAGTGTAGTATGGAACTGACATGAGCTGGGCTTGCCCAGGTGTGTGGCTGTGTCTGGAAGTGACCCAGCAAGGCTGGCTGTGTCAAGCCCTCGCTTTCTCCCACCACACACTGCTCTGCCATCGCTCACTGGGTCATCATCGCACACTGGATATCAGAAGGTTACCTTAAATCTAGTTTGACACAACTTTCCTCTGGAATATTTGCTGAACACACTGAATTACTTGCATGGGATTTTGAAGAGCATTCAGTAGGCTTGGGAGCACAAAGCCTCTTGTTGCTCAGTAGGATTGCTTTTTTTGCCTGCTGCCTTCAGCTGTTTCGTTCTCCAACAGCTATCCTCATATATTCTTCTTTTTACCTCACTAGCTATTTTGGATGTAAAGCCTATTATTAGTGATTTTTGAAGCTTTTTGAGCATAATATTAAGTGCAACATACCACTTGATTCAGTGACTCTGCTCGATTTACAGCTCAACATGCTGAGATCCCCAGAGCTGACCATAATTCAAATCCAGTAGCTGCTCCTTTGAGAACCTGACATTTTTGCTGCCCTGATTTCAACTAAGGGGTTGAGAGAGAACATGAGGAGAAAGACTGACACGGACAGCAAAAAAAGAATGTGGCACTGTCCCAAACCAGGATGTGGACATCACACTCTCCTTGGAAACAGACATTCCAATTACCACAGCAGCCCTACAGCCACATCCTTGCCCGAGGTGAAGAAAATGGACCTGAAGGAGAGCAAGTGCCATGGTCCCCGTGCCTCCAGCAAACCAGAGGATCAGAAACCTTCCCATCAGAAACCACACACACACAAAGACAGCACGTGTCACAGCGGGCAAGAGCTGTCTGACCCCAAACATCGGCAAATGGCACCACAAACTCCTCACAGGGTTTAAGCTAATGGGGCTGCTAAAGCTGAGGGGTGAGTAAGCACTGCCTGGCTGCGCTGAAATAAGGAGCTCGGCTGGATGGTTCCCGCAGGCAACAGCTGCAGAAGAGGAATAATTGTCCCTGTACAGTAGCTCCTAAAAAGATTGGTCTTTCGGATGAAAGAAATTAAGAGGACTAATACATGGGATAACGTCAGGATTTACAGTACCATGCTTACGCTTGGTGCAACCAATTTCAAAGGCATGTAATGACATGAGTGTTTCATTATAGTTATGTGTATTAGTGACAGCTGGAATTAAGGTCACCTAAGTATTCCCATTCCTACTCCCTGCTTTCAATTATCCATAATTAGTTTCCTAAAACTTTCACACTGCTATTAAAATTTTGTCCACTTAGGGGGGGGTTTTTTCCAACTTTTGGAGAGAAAATAAAGTTTGGTGAGAAAAGCATCTATGCCAATATCCAGGGAAGGGCTTTGTGGTTGGGGCTTTTCTTCTCCCCGAAATAGCTTTCCCCAGGAAAATGACTATGTGCCCTCTGGGTTTTTTTAAACAATACTTAGAGGTAAGGAGCTGAAATACAAGAGCAAATGCCTCTTAGGAAAATAACAGTTTTATGACATCTAAGGGAGATCGTTGGTGATGTATTCAGCTTACAAGTGCTCAAATACCACCAACCACACAATTTCAGTACTGAATTTGGATTCTCCCTTTGGACAACACCAGGATCTAAGCAGCCACTCTCTTGACCAGCCAGATCTTGATCACTAGTTTGCATCTTGAATCACTTCATTGATATAATTACTTGCAAACAATGCAGTAATTCTGGATTGTGAGTCTATAATTAAGATAAGGTTCTACCCTTAATCACACACACTATCGATAGCTGTGCTTTACTTCCTTTTGAATTCCTTTTTCCAGCTCAGGTTCACATCCATTCTCCTTGTGCACATTTTAGAGCTTTTCATGATGCACACTGGATCAGAATGGGAGTTACTTGTTTATTGGGGTTGAGGTGTCTTATGTTTTTTCTGGATTTGTACATGCATATTACAATTTCTGCTTCAATGAACCAAGAAAAAAATGAAAAAGAAAAATCAACTTTCATGCCTATTACTTGAGAAAATTGTATTGCATTGGTAAGTCAAAGAATCAAATAAGTTGAAGGATCACTGAGTTTATGTGGGAAGAAAGTTGGATATTAGGCACATTTTTGATAACTAACAATTTCATTCCTGAAAATTCATGGAGTTTAGTTAGAGCTCACTGAAAGTTTGAGCTCTTAGAGGTGATGAAAAGCACTACGCCACAGCTTCATATGCTACACTGCATCAACTCACACTACCATTTAAAAGTGCTTCGTATTTTCCTCAATATTTAGTTTCCTGTGCAACAGTGACCCATGGAAACAGGAAAAACTGGAAACAAAATTTAAAAGCATGGAAGAGTCCCAGTTTTTAAATCATTGCAGTATATACCTATGCCAGTGGTCTTTTTCTTCTCTTAATTTCTATATGAACTTCTAAAAACAGCATCACAAGTGAGATGCAGGTGTTTTCTGTGAGTTATTTCCTCTCTCAGAGTACAGCATTTCACCTATCTCTTTAGGGCCACACCTGTATATATACATACTGACAGTCGAGTGTGCTGACAACCTCTAATTCCAGAGCTAAATAAACAAGTTTCCAGGCTGTCATCTTGGCCACTGATCCATTGCTGTTTCTCTCTTGGCTGAATTAGCATGGAAAATCCTTTCTGCTTTGTTTCTAGCCCCAGCCACCCATAGAGGGCACCCCGATTGTACCACGCTAGTCCCAGGACAATGCTTCCTATTTGTGAGAATCATGAACTTATGAAGAAGAAGTTATCAAATGCCCTAAATTTATTTTAGTATTTTTCTTCTCAAAATGTTCCTTAAATAACTTTTTTTTTCCATAGATAAAAGATTTTTTCCCCATTTTACAATACTGTTTTTCAGAATAAGAAAAAAGGGAGACTATTATTTTAAAAGTCTCTAAAAAGCTAAATTTAAAAAGCTTAATTATTACGGCTTTTGTAGTATAGATGCATTTGTAAATAAAATTGCCTTTAGTGATGGACAAGAAAATCTTTCAATAAAATTTCTGCTCTTTTCACCTCATGTTGGTACTATGTAGGTACCTGAAGGAGCACATAAAAAGCCTAGGAATGCTTGAGTTTAGATGGAGACTTCAGTTTTAGATTTTGAGA
Organism: Oreocharis arfaki; assembly: GCA_013398015.1. Taxonomy (NCBI): domain Eukaryota; kingdom Metazoa; phylum Chordata; class Aves; order Passeriformes; family Paramythiidae; genus Oreocharis; species Oreocharis arfaki. The sequence goes on from VZRR01004311.1 coordinate 164,619, forward strand.
TCCTTATCTGTAAACCCTAGCAAATCTCTTTTGAAATTTATTAGACCCAGAACATTCTTACTCAGTTTAGTCTGGGTCCTGCAAGACTCCGAAAAGCCCTTGGAAAGATCTGGCTGCTGCAGATACCAAAATTTCTGATTTGGCCAATTTATATTAAATTTTCTTTTGTTTCAGGGGCTAAGATGGGAAAATAAGTGGAGGTTTTGCACACACAGCAAATGAAGCTACATGATACTTGTAGATAGCTGTACTTTTCTATTTGCTGTGAAAATGAGAGTCACTTTAGACTCCCTCGGACTTCAGCACACTCCCTTTTCTCAGGGCATGTTTAGTTATCATCTCTAAAATGATCCTCACAGTCTGGTCTCCCAGAACAAATATTCTTTACGAGTGTTTCAAAAACCTGCTGCCTTGGGGATCTGCTCCTACTGAATTAACCTCCCAACCCAAGGACCATAAGGCACTGACGAAGCAAGCCACAGACTTTTGAGCTTTATCTAAACACCCACATGGAAGGTGTGACAAACATACCTCATGCACAGTTTCACCTGGCTTTGCAGCTATCTGCTCTGAAGGGGTTTGTATTTCACGACCCTCTCTCTCCCAAACACACACACATTTCTGCTCCCCAGGAAGACTTGAGTCACATGTGACCCTAAAAGGCCAAGTGCCGTAAAACAGCAGCCTCATCTGCTCACTCGTTGGTGTTCTTGGTGTTTTCAGATAGGCTTCAGTGGAGCTCAGCTCAGATGGAAAGCCTAATCAGAACTTTGACTGACCATTTGGCCCTGCAGATGTGACAGTAAACTGTTCACAACTTACGGATTACAAGATACTTCCTGATATTCCCGATATTTCCGATATTTATACCCAGGAATGATGCAAGCTTATCCCTGGGTATAAAGCAGAGAGCCTTTCAGTTACAAGCATCCAGCTGAAGGCTAACCCTTTCACCAAACAGGGTTACCAGATGTTAAAGCTGTGGGGGAGGGAAGGAGGTTGCTTCTCTGCTTCTTCTCCACACCATTCATGGTGAGAGAAGTGTCTTAATAACCTCTAAAATCATAATTTCCCAAGGGAGAAAACTGCCTCCTTCCTCACCAGTTCCAGTGCAGAGATTCAGCAGTGAGCCTTTCAACCCACCGAGAACGGGCACCGTTATTAGAACTGCTCTGCAGCGTTTTCCTGTGGAATCTCAAGTGCCTCTGCAATACCCAGTAGAGACATTACATTAAACTCACACTAATTCAGCTCTATCAAATAGGACAAACTTCAAGAGCTGTATTCATTAAAAGCTTTCCCCCGACATCTGTACTTAAGGACATAGGAGATTCTCTTGTCACTTGAAGTCACTGAAGCAATATGTCTGTTTCCAAAAGAGATGTCCTGACACACAGTGCTGAGTACTGGGGTAAAAATTACTTGATAAAATTCCTTTAATTCAATAGAAATATTTGGATAGGCAGTAGTTTCCCAGGGGAAGCATCCAGGTATTGTTTTAATATGATGCCCAACCACTCTGCCCAGATCCAGCCAGTTAGTTCTGTGCTGGTTTCAGATGGTGAGAGGACAGGGGATAGCCCAGGTGCCTTCTGGATTATGAGACAACAGGGGAAATCCGTGTCAGTCCATTCCATGGCTCAAGGCACTCCAGGAGGGAAAAAAAAACCCTCAACTCTCTGCCAGCCACCCAACCAGCCAAGGAGGGAGCCATGCTGCACTTGTACCTGAGGAACATCCATCCACCCAACTCACAGCCTTGCTTACCAGCACATGGGAACAGGAGTGAGTAGGGAATAACAGACAGGACATAGCCCCAGAAGCTGGGAAGGGTACAGTGTCCAACACAAGATTCCACAGAGATACATGGACTAGGACAGGGAGAAGCAGCCTGACAGCAGGGCTGGGAACAGCTCTGGCCAGAGAAAGAGACAGGGAGATACAAGGTGCCTGAGAAAGAAGAAGGGCTGCATAGGCTCTCCTTGAAGAGGGGAAAGCCCACAACTTCTAGGAGGAAGTATCAGAAGGTTATTGTAGTGGCAAAAAAGAGCCAACAGGTGCATTTACAAACCCCTGGTGGGCAGGCTAAAGGCTGGTGTCTGTTTCTATTGAGCAACCAGCCATGTACTGAAGGGGTCACCTGCTGTGGCTGCTTGATATCCACCTCTCTCACACAGCTAGAAACTTGCCAGCCTTCAGCTGAGACAATTTCCACTGAGACTGAGATATTAATTTCAAGCTCTTCTGATGGCAAAGCCCCTTCCCTTGGGGATATGTCTTCCCACAGAAGACACAACACCCCTCTATCATTCTTCCTGCACACAGGCCAGTTGCTGCAGTTGCCCAGAGTAGACAACTGGAATCATCCCAGTCACCCTGGTCTATCTGATTGTCCCAGCTCCCTCCACTCTTTGGCGTGCCAGAGAGGCTGAAGAAGCAAAGCTTAAAGCAGGGCCTTGGAAATTTCCCACAGGGTGCTGTTAGTAAGAGGGTAGCTAGGGTCTCCAAGGCATTCTTGGGAAATCCAAAAGAATTTATAGATTTCGTGGGAGAACGAAAATAAATCCAAGTCTGGTGCAGGAGTTGGAGAAAGACAGTGGGTGAAAGCTGTGCAGATGAGCCACACGATAAGTGAACCCACTATAAAATAGAGGCTCCTTGGAGAAGGAGCCATGAGGCTGTGAGTGTGCCCTTTTTATCCAGTGTAAGAGGGGACAGTCTGGCACAGAGCATTTTAGCTTGGCAAGGAAGGAGGGACTGGTCCAACTAGAAAAACGAGGAGGCTCTGGTGAGCTGGAATCTCTCTTTCCCTGGTGGCATTCAGTCAAGTCTGATTTTTCAAGAGAGCACAAAGGGAACACTCACAGACACTCACAGGAAGCCAGTCAAGGAGCAAAGACCTTTCATCATCTGTTCCTCAGTCCCCCCAGCTCCACCCCAGAAGACATTTTCCAGACTTTCCAGTCAGCCCTGAGATGTTGACTGGTGCACCAGCTTCATCAGCTCTCTGGCATGATCTGGCTGCATTCCCTCCCACCTTCAATGAGATAAGAGTCAGGAATGTTGTTCACACAATGGGTGTTACTATTCAAATCTAGAAACCAAAGCAAACATCGGGCATTTGGTGCAGGTCCCAAGGAAGTAATGATATGACTTCCACATGGAAGCAAAAACATTTTTCCTGGTGAAACACCAACTCTGAAAAGAGCTCCTTTCTGGGTCTTTCTGGAGACAAATGAAGGAGGGCTTCACCAGGAAGGAGTCAGAGAAGGGAACACTTGGCAGGGAGTTGCACTAACTCAGGTAATTTGAATGCTTCTGATTATCAGAGATGATTCACTTCTGTTCACTTTGCACCAAGTGTTGAGAAAGACATTGCATTTATCTGCATTGACTCACTGTTTCACAACATGAGCTTAAGGTATCGTTACTACTACGACAATGGGAAGGCTTGGACATCCAAACTCTGACACCAGCCAGGGAAAGACTGCAAAAGGTTTTGGTAAATCCAGACAAATTAGAAAATGTGATAAAGAACTCAACTCTCTCCTCCTCTGTTAAAGAGTTGCTGTGAAGATGCTGAGAATAAAAATGCAGATGTTCTGAGACAACTGTTTGTCAAGATATCAAGAGGATATGTGTGTCTGGAAAGATTGCTTTGATTTTTATCACCACGAGATGAGTTTTGCTGTTATAAAATCAGACTTACAAGGAACACACTGTTTTATGACTGTATGGAGTTGCTTTCAATAAGGTTACAGACAATTCTCCATCTCATACATCCTTCTTAAATGGAACACCCGGAGCTAAAACCACAAAAAGTCAAACTTACAGCAGGGGCCATTTATATAAGCAAAGAATTCAAAAAATTTGAGAGAAAAACATAGAATTTAATGTAATTAAATTAAGTACAGCTCTTAAGAAAAGTTACAGGAATGAAGGAAACACAACACAGTTCTGTGTATGTTTGTTGTGGTGTCACTTATCAGGTACAATTAACATGCCCTGAAATAATGGTTCTCACTGCTCAACCTGCGCTGGTATTTACTGTCACTACTGTCAGAACTGCTCAACACCCAGAGAGGAGATGGGGTTTCTAAAGCATTGGCTTCCATTCAAGCATCTAAATTGATAGCCATGTTCAGAGAAAATCTCACTGCATTAGACACTGTCTGAAAGAACTTCTTAGCTAAAATAGGTGTTTCTTTGCCAAAGGAGGCACTTGTTTTTAAAAAAATGAAGGAGGAATGGAGTGGGAGGAAGGGATACAACTGTACTCAATGAAGCGTTATTCCTCAGACTCCTTCCTGGTCCTTGCCTGCCCTCCCCCTCAGCAGTACACAATGTCTTTTGGGCAGGGAGAACATTCCCTCTCCAAGGTCCTATATCACATGGTGAAAAGCCTGCAATTATTAGGTAATAGTAGTAAAGTGGTAGCACCTGAGCAAACACAGCTCGTGTAAGACTCTATACATACAGATATGCACCAGAAGCACATCCTGGGAAATCTGGTCTGGGTCCCAGCAGACAAAGAGAGCAGAAAGAAAACAGGCATGTATACAGAAGAGGACAACTTGACTTGATCACTGAGGCCCTCAGCAGCGAAGCTGTGAAGAGATGCTAGCACTGCCAAGTCCCTACACAGCACCCTACTTCTCCAGACCAATGTCCAGCACAGCTTACATTTTGTTGTGGACAAGTGACATTGCCCTAAATTAAATGATAGTGGGGAGCAAAGCATTGTCCTATTAACTGGGTATCTGTGCATGGTTGCCAAACAGGAGGTAAGAGATATGCATCGGATTCTGATGAATGAAACACAAAAAGATACAAGCACAATCACATGCTTACTGTTGTATAGAGATGAACTCTGTAATTAGCATCTCTGGGGTAGTGTCTCAAAGAGAAAACAAGAAAGGAAATTGCAATGTGTCTATTTATTTCCATAGCTACTGTATGACTGAGAGCCACACAGCAGCCTCTGTTATTTATAGGAGGGTTTCCCAACAAAACATACCAAAGGCACAGGAAAAGGGCTTGTGTGTTGTTTTCTCAACACACAGTAACAGCCCAACAGGTAGAGTTCCCCACCTGTAAAGGAGAGGGTGTAAAAGAATGCTTTCCTTAGAGACAATGGGACATAAATCACAAAGCCAGGCTCAGGGCATGGAAAGAGAACACACATAAACGATGAGATTAGCTCTGCTGGTTAGAGCCTGCTGCTAAAAATACCGAGGTTGTGGGTTCAATCACTGTAAGGGCATTTCACTTCAGAGGTGGAGTTGATGGTCCTTGTGAGACCCTTTCAGCTGAGAATATTCTGTGATTCTATGATCTGTGATATAGGAGGAAGCTGCAATTATTTTAAATATCTACTTCACCACTGCAGGGATACAGAAATGACAGGCTAGAAGATGCCGAGTGGCAAGTGCCTGGTCTGCCAGGTATGATCATGCCTCTGCTGCTATCCATTTCCCAGGGCTGCCCACCAGGGAACTGAGAGTACACCAGATCCTGTGGTCTCCGAGTGTGCTGTCCACATTAATGACTCTTGTATTATCACACAGTCTTTAATGGAAAGGCACAATGGTCCAAACTTACCAGTCTCTCAACCCTCTCGCTCAGGTCTCTAAACCTTCCTGAGGACTGTCTGGAAAATTCATTATTGTACCGGATGTTGGTGATTTTTACACTGGCAGTGTAATAGAACAGCTTCTGATCTGTAAGGGAAAGAAGAGGAACAGGCAATACTCAAAGTACCCAGATGAATGAACTTTAGAGAAACACCTGGCACTGAATGATATCCAGATATCTAGGGAGTGGATGAGCCTTCACCTATATCCAGCCCATTCAAATACAGCTTCCAAAAGCCAGGACCCCAAGAGCAAGCACTCGATTCAGTCAGGTGATCTAATCCAAGTTTCCCCAGCAGTTACATTTGTGGCCAACCAACAGCACTTGGGGCTCACGCAGGATCACAACCTGCACCTTGCTGCTCAGTTACCTTCCTTTCTGGCCTGTCCACTCAACACCAAGCCCTGGAAGGAAACCGCTAGCGATCAAGGAAAGGGAACAGAGAAACACCCCAGACAGACATGCAGAAGGCTCTGTTTGTCACTCATGTAAGGGAGACCAGACACTTGTGTTTTGACTTCATCACAGAAGTAGATCGTGAGAAAAATGTGAAATGAGTGAAAGTAAATGAAAACCAACAGAAACCACAGCCCTAAATCACCTTGCACAGCAGAAAATGTTCCTAAGAGGTCTGCAAAGATGCGAAATGAGGAAGGAAAGAGAGCTCTAGAGAAGCCAGTGTTTTTTCCCCAAATAAGCTTTAGACAGACTGGTGAAAACTCCCAGCATCATCTGGCACAACAGGCACAGAGGAAATTCACTAAGCATAGGAATAGTAAACATTCCTAAAAAATAAAGATACATTATTCAAAACTTACCATATGCCAGAAAATAAACTAGGAGAGCAATGGTGATAGCTGCTGCCACTGCTGTTCCAATAACAATTACAGCAATTTTCCAGGGCTCAAAATGTCTTATTTTGATGGCTGACTGATGAATTCTGGGGAAAAATAAGAACAAAGGGAGATTAATAAGAGATCCTTTTCTATTTAAGGCCCCTGTGTCGCCCCCCCCCAAAAAAAAAAACTAAGCTGAAGTTTTCTCCCTCAATATTAGTTGATTTTTCCCAGCAATATTAATTGACTTCTCACCTAACACCCTTGAAAATGAAACCATGACTCAAGACTATTTTGAAATAGGTGTTGGGATGAGCTAGAAGTCAAAGAACACAGACAGGTTTGAGAGTTTGGGTATTATTAGGGCCAAATTAAATAGGAGTCCCACTAAGATCCTTATGTGACTCTCGACTAGAAATTTGCAAGAATAAAACTTATTTTTTAGCTAGGTGAACTTTCAGACAGCAGTGTATGCAGCTTTTAATTGGTTAAGCAAATCAGCTATCAGACACACTGGCACCTTTGCTCCCAAAACTGCTTTGTGCAGTAAAATTGGTAAAAAGCACCCCATGCTTTGTATAGTACATATCTATACATTATTCCAGCTGCTCAGTCCATTTCAGCCTTCAAAACAGAGCTGGACAAGAAAAGAGAAAGAGATTTCAGACGGCCAGCCTGTGTTTCCTGTTTTACTCAGACTGAATCTAAACACATAGGCAAGTACTGCTTTAAGCAGTATTTGCTGAAGTGATAGAATGACAGGGAAGGGCAAGCACATGTGAGTAGGAAGCTTCACCAGATGCTTCTCTCTGTTGTGCTCTTAATTATGTGGGTACTAATTCAAATTAACTCATGGAAAGCCAATGGACAGTCAGTATTATAAACAGAAACTGCCTGAAAAAAAAGTTGGTTACAGCAAATTCTGTCTTTGTCTATGAACTCAAAGACTCCTTAAGAACCTTAAAGCCATTTTTCTATTACATTATAAGCCATTACAAAACACAGAACAAGAAGCCACAATTTTTGGTAAAGAGTCCTTCATTCTATTTCGGATACCTCACTTATGCAGACATGCACACTTGCAGGTTAAGGTACAGCCTACCCCAGGAAAGCAGGCTGCAGGGATCCTCTCCCAAGGGCATGAGGTGCCTCAGTGAGTTCCCACATACACAGTACACACAGTTCGCTCCCAGAACACACACCTCATGAGCCAGAAGTTTAAATACATTCTAATAAGTTGAAATAATTGCAAGTGACCCCTTCAGCTGTGTGCAGGAAAGGGACAGCAAGCAACTGTGCACAGCTCATAAATACCAAAGCAGATCCTGATATTTCATTCTAATTCCATTGCGATGCCTTACAATTACAATCCTATTACCTTGGCTTGGAAAACAACTGACTCAGGCCAAATATCATGATATGTGATTGAATGAAAATGGGAGCAATAATTTGTCACTTGGATCTGTTCTGACTTGTTCTGCATGTCCTCTTTAGTGTTTCCTTCCCTCCTTCTATCCTGTATAACAGCCACTAACCTCTCATCAAGTTTGTGTCAAAACTCATTTGTGACTCCATAACAAAAAGAAAAACACCCCCAAAACCCCAAACAAACAAAAACCCCCAACCAACCAACCAACCAATCAACTAACCAACCAACAAGACCCCCAAAAAACAAAGACTGAAATTAAATAGTCCTGTTAACAGTTCAGAGATGAGCACCTCCAAAATTATTTCTGAGACTACTCTGTGAAAAATGCCTTGAAACTTCAACTGGAGAAATGAAAAATATGCAAGTATAAATAGTCAGGACTCCACCTCACTAACAAGAATATTTCTAAGTTTTTAGGTGAAATCGTAGAGTCAGTGGTGAATTCAACTTTAATTTGTCATATGCATTTGTTTTTTTATGGTTTGTTGGGGGTTTTTTTCCCCTCACTCCAGGTAGTAGTCTTTTGCATGGCTTAAGTGCTCTGCAAATGTGTCTACTATATTTGAAATGAGGCTGAGTTACAAGAAAAGCCAACAAAACAAACAAAAAATGCAGGTAACTTAAGACAACCTACTCTTGTATTCTTGTAGATGCTCTCATTTAAAAAGCAGTTGTCGTGATTAGGCTGTAGAGAAGGAAAAAACTCGGAAGGTGTTTCAGCTATAATGATCCTGGCATAACCTCAAACCAAAATGCTGGGTTAGAGAAGCCCATTTGAAAGGCTGCATGCCACCTCTGCACCGCAGTCGGTGAGCCTGAAGAAATTGCTGCCTATCATATCAGTGAAACAGCGGTTTCCATCCAGAACTATCATGGCTGGGACACAGTTAAGTAGACTACTATAAATGTGAAACCTTTTCAGCATTCTCTTGTATACAGTGTAACATTTTTTGTAACTTTTATTCTTTATTTCTTCTATTTCAAGTTCCATGTTATCATTAACAAACAGAAGCCCCAGTCCACAAGTTACTCACACCTGTAATTCTACTCACACACGTGACTTACACTTAATTCATGAAACCTATTTGAGAACATCATTTCAAAGAAGTGAAGAGGGGTCTCAGCCCCAGCTTCTAAACTGAATTTCCTCAAACAAGCAGCTGTTTGACAAATTCATCTTAGAAAGTCACTTCATGGGAGGAGAGGGTGCTGCTCGGGACTTGGATGTCTTTTTTCTTGATTTATCTTAAACTTTCCCCCTTCCTTTTATATGTAAACATGAAACAGCTGTTAAATTTTATTCTCCACTCCTAATTTCTTTGTAAAATGAAAATTGGTTTTAAAAACAAAAGGTATTTTTGAGCAAAATATCCTTGGTTAGGCTGTACCATGTGTATAGACATCTTGAATTGACATGCTGCAGACTAAGAGGATTTCAAATCCAGGTTTTTAAAGATATCTGTGAGACCAACCCACAAAGATCACTGAACTGATATGTTTTGAGTCCCATTAACTTTGAGCTTTATTGATGCTTTGCTGTACCTTCTAAGGTTCATTCCTCAAAAACTAATTATTTTGTCTGACATGTCCCAGTGTGCAAACTTGAACAGTACTTACAGGGATTCGATACACATAAGAGAAATAACTATGACATAACTGAAACAACTGAGATCCATGTGATGATCTGTCAGGGCTTGAATACTCTGCAGACAGCTGATAAAAGTTCAAAGCTATGAATTTATTTTTCTCAGACCAAGAATCAAGCAGTCTTTGCTAACTCTTTGGGAGCTATGTGCTCAAAGTGAGGGAGCAGGGACTGTACACACTGCACACTATGATTAAAAACACTCCAGCTGGGAAGGTCACTGAAGTCCTCCAGAGTAGAAGTGGAAATTTTAAGCCTGAACCAAATACCTAAAGCTGAAACCTTCCCACTGACCTCAGAGGGCTTTCTGGCAAGGTCCCTCTTGCAAGAGCTCAAGTGGCCCTTCCCTCTTCCCCACAAACTCTGCTCTTTCCCAGGGAACCATGCCTGTGCAGTAATCTTAAACACACTGCAAACAAGGACTGGATGTCATCTCTTGGCAGAAGACTGCCAAATCTCAGATTAAGATTTTTTCAATGAGGAAGAGGAGTGAAATACTTGCTGGCAAAGAGGAACAAAAAAAACTGACAGAATTGTTTACACTGACATAACAATTTTACTTTTTGGTCCTCTCTTTGTTTCCTAATAATTCCCAACATTGTCTCAGCTTTTTCAACTAACATTCAGCTGACATTTTCCCAGAAATACCCACTGAGACCTTTCTTGAACAGTGGTACGTGATTTGGAGCCCTGCATTCCATACTTGGGTTCCTTCACATCATACACGAAGAAGCCCTCCAGGAACCTTTTCCTCAGCAAGGAGGAATTCACACCATTGAATACATAGCCAGAGGGATCCCTCCCATTATGCATTTTAGAAGGCATAAGAAGGACACAGCTAATTATGTCTGACTTTTAGTAAAAAGAAGAGTATCAGAAGAAAAATGTTAGTCTCAAAGGAAAATTAAAATTATTGCCTAATATCCTAACTTGGGTTTTAAGGGTTCTGTTTAATAAATGAATGATAAACATTGCAATAAATAAATCATACATGCACTTGCCTCGCTGCAGCCTGAAACTGTTAGTTTACAGAAGAAATTAGTGTCTTTTACCTACTGAAATTTAGATTCACTTCTTGCAAAGAAGCAGAATTATAACTGCCATCTGTGAGTCAAACTGTCTGCTTCAGAGGAAAAGCCTCAAAGGTTTTCCTCACCAGGGCTGGAATCATGCTTGCACACCTATGGAACACCTCCATTACCTGCAGTGAGCTTCGTATCAGAGACAGTGTCCAGCTAAGTCAGCATGCATGAAGAGAGTGAGCACAGGCTCTACTTTGGCATGCACCCACTGACAGTGGCTGCTCAAGAAAGGTGCTGACAGGACAGACTGATGAAAATCCAAACCCAAAACTGTCACCTAGCGATGATCTCTTGTGGGATATTACACGTCCTTTGCTTTTAGTCCTTCCTCTAAGAGAGACATGCGTAGGCTGACAAAATTTCTCCACTTTTTTAAAATACGTGTAGTACCTCTCTCTTAAGGTGCTTTGAGGAAAAAAAAATTATAAAAATCACTGTAGCAATAGTTATGATATATAAATACAGAAATAGTAGGACAGTGATGTGTTTTTATTTGGTTACTGAAATAAATCTGTTTACTGGTAGATGAAAACTATACTTACCATCACTCTCAAGAAGTTCTGCAAGTCGGATGCGACAGACCAGCCCTTCTGCTGGTGTGCAGCTGTGACAGATTATGCTCAGAATCTGACCCAAAGCATCTACCTTCTTCTGTAGATTAAAAGCTCACATTTCTGGATAATAATACATATTTCTGTACTTTATATCCTGGTTTCCTCTGGGATACAGGTAATTTTCTTTTTATTAGCTGGTACAGAGATGTGTTTTAGGCTTAGTATGAGAAAAATGTGGATAACACAGTGATGATTTAGTTGTTGCTCAGTAATGCTCACTGTCAGTTGAGGACTTTTCAGTTTCCCATGCTCTGACAGTGACCAGGTTCAAAAGAGGATGAGATGGAGCATTGCCAGGACAGCTGACCTGAACTGGCCGTGGGGATATTCCATACCACAGAGCATCATGCTCAGTATATAAATGGGGGGAAAGTTGGCTGGAAGGGGCCATTCCCTGCTGGAGCATGGGCTGGGCACTGGTCAGTGGGTGGTGAGCAATTGTATCGTATATCAGTTGTCTTTCTTGGGATATGGGGTTTTTTTGCTACCTCTCTATTTTTTCATTATTGTTGTTGTTATTATTATTATTAGTAGTAGTAGTATTGTTATTATTATTATTAATAATAATAATTTCAATTATTAAACTGCTCTTACCTCAATATATTGGTTTGTACCTTTTTTCCCCTAAATATCCTCCCCATCTCACTGGGATGGGGGGGTGGGGTGGGGGGTGGCTACATGGCACTTAGTTGCTGTTTGAGGTTAGACCACAATATATAATAAACAGTTGCTGGGTTGGGTAGATAAATAGTGAAATGCTGTAATCTAGCAATGTGTTTTCACTGAACAGAGATGGACAAATTTCTTCATGGGAAAAACGCTGCTGAAATTAAAGAAAGATCCTTAGACAAGTGGTTCAGCTGATACTGAAACCTCAGGCAATTCTCTGGTGGCAGAGAAATTGAGTAATTCCCATATTCAATTCTGTATAAAATCTGTCCCCATGTTATCACCAAATATGCCCACAGACCACATGAAGCTTTCAGATTGTCTTGTATCAGAAGCATGTCAATTTAAGCCATCTCAAGCTTTGTGTTAGCTTGGCTTCATTCAAAAGGAGGATCTGTATGTAATAAAAAGCACAAACATGGAAGGAGTATGTGGTGAAAGCAGAAAATGCCTTGATTTTCAAAGCTTATGCTGACCCAAAATACTCAATCATAAAACTGTGTGTGAAAAAATCAATAAAGTGAAACACTCCTGAAATACCGTGTAAAAGGAGCAGCAGAGGCCAGAAAAGTTGCTGAGATTACACTGGTGCTTGCTCAGGTGACAAGATTTTAAGGCTCAGGAGGAGGTCTTGTCTCATTCTAGTTTTCATGTCTAAAATGGCCAGAAACTGAGTGAATGCAGCAAGGAAACATAAATGGTACCAATTCCATATGAGTCAAATCAGGTGGGGCATGTACCAGAAGCAAAAGTATTTCACCAGGGTTTCCTAAATTCAGCATCTACTCTGAGATAAAGTGGGCAGAATAGGTTCTCTTCAGCACCACTCAGGAACCACATCTGCCTCCTGCAATAATCAAGGTAAACTCCCACTAATGCCAGTGGCACATGAGTGTCCTTGCACCAGGGCTGGTATCTATTTCCTGCTACACCTCAGCAGTCTGTAATTTGCATTCATTTTGCCCACCTACTGCATGACAAATTGGTGCAAGTGGCACTGCATTTCCACCTGCATATTCACTTTTAGACTGCCATATACAGCACCAGCTACTCTGTACCTCACCCTGCCAAGGCACGAGATCTTCACAAGGAAGCTGGAGATAGGACACTGCACCTGCTTCCCGGAGTACAGGACACAGCACAACAGTGGGACAAGACCAGCAAGGCTGTCTACTCCACCCAGTTTTTCTTAGCAGGGCTGATCCTGAAGGATTTTAAAGAGCACGTTCTCACTTAGCTTGAAATATTTTGAAAAGAAGCATCTTGGAATTGGATAAAGCTAATAGCGAATCCACTCTTATAAGGGACTAAGGTAGAGAAGGATGAGCTCAAACAGCAAAGCTTACAGCTCCACACTCAGATCCACATCCCTGCCCAGCAAAGAACTCTGGGCATCTAACAGGCTACATAGGGGATTTGATCAAGACTAGGCAGCTTCCATCTCTTCCCAAACATGTAAATATTTAACTATCCAACACAGATTTCCCCTACTGTACTTTAGATTTTATAATCATTTAAACAACCATTTAAACAACTGAATTTTTTCCTAACTAGAAAGCAACCAAACTGTACTCGGATGTTATTTAACTACCATCTAGCACACTGTCATTAAAATTATTTACACCACTGTTGATATCACCAAGTCACGGCAAGTAGATTTACATCTAACTAGGAAAAAAAAAGGCTTTTCAGTTCTGTTAGGTAGAGAAATCTCACTTAGTTTTCCCTCTTTATCTGACATGCACAAACTGGTAATCACAATTGATGGGGATTCCTTCTTTACCTGACAGAGTAGCATACCTTTTAAGTTATGGATATTAAACAGGGTAGAAAATCTTTGGGTATTGAGCAGGGTACCTCTAAGCAGCACAGAACACAAAGACGAACTTCACCTTCTCCTGGCAAAGTCAGGACTATTGACTAAAATGATACTGTTCCCACAATACGAGAAAAACACTTCAGTGGGCACGAAGAATAAGTTTTGTCCATCCAGAAACAATGTTTCTATTTCAACATGCCCTGAAATTACTTATAAACCCCAATTTTAAAAAATATTAAGGATAGAAAAAATAAGTAGTGTCTTGCAATCATCCACAGCCATTTGCCCAAAGCAACACAGAGACAAGATTAATGTTGTAATCTTTAACAATCACACACAAAAATTCAGCCATCCAACCAAATCATTAGCGTGTTAAAAAATAATTCAATTTCTTTTGAATTGTTTTCCTGAGGTCATACTTTTAAGCTTCATCATCTGCTGAGACAACAACAAAAAACAAACTCATGGGAGACTGAGCAGCCCCCTGTTGCCACGTGAATCCAGAACCCAATGAGTTAAACAGAAAGTTCCAGGAGGTTTCCTGTACATTTGTGACTCAAGCTCTGCTCTGGCCCAAGAGATAATAGTAGAGTGTTGCAGCTGGAAGACTTATTTTTGTAAAAATACTCTGAACTTTCCAGCGCTGTCTTCAATATTGGTATGTTAAAACAAAACAGAGGATATCCAGCATCTCTGACTGCATGAAATACTGTCTGATGCAAATCACCTACTCATTACTCCCTAGAAATCAAGGCTTCTTCCTTAAAATACAAGGGTTAAAACCACAATGAAGAACCCCTACAGTGTTCCCTTTATGTAGTTGTGCTGACATCATTTATTTAACCAGGATTTATTGCAGGATTTGGGGGAAATATTATTGCAACTACACCTGACCAAATCCCATGTTTTCCAAAAATCACATTACAAGCACTAGATTTTGATACAAAAGAGCTTATTGGTTTCTGTCCTGCTGCAATAAAGGCTTGCTGCAGGCAGAATAAGATGATCAGAAGGAAGAAAAGGTAAGTGTCAACATGAGCCATCACATCATCTTTCTAAACAGACAGCAAATCATTGTGCTCCTGGCCGTGCTAGAGAAGGATTTCCCCCTGCATTTCACTCCAGCCACGTTAGTCTTTCCATCCAGACCACAATCCCCAAAACCTCCCTTTCAGCCTGGAATTTCCTGTTCAGCTTTCCCTCTGTTTATTGTCCCTTTTCAGGCTGCACATTTCAGACAGATCCATTATGTACCCCAAGTCTAAAAGGATGAAGGACACTTAGATAGAGCATTGAGCACCAAAGGCAAGAGAAAAAACAGATTTCTCTTCTGGATCTATGTCCTTGAAGCCCTAAAGCTTTCCCATAGACAGTACCCTTTACCACCATTACACCTCCAAATTAAACTTGCCAAGTTAAAACATGCCACCTACTTTTGAAGATCCCATGGTAGGTCCCGGTAGGCCTGGTAGCCTTTCTGACCACCAACGAAGGCTTTACTAAAGTCTGGACTGCGCAGCGAATGGTGCTGGAAAACGCAGGAGTCGTGTTGACTGGTGTGATGGGAAGGGAAAGGTGTTGAATGAAGATCCTTCATTGAGGCACAGCTGGCGCAACACCCAGCACCCTGTGGGTTATTGCAAAATGAGGGAACGAACTTCAGAATAAAAACAAACAGAGGTAAGCATGGAGTTGATAAGGAGACTGTAACCTTCCGATCAGCTCCGCATCAAAGAGCTCCCCAGGCAGAGATGGAGTGAGCAGATAAACCGGCCCAAGCAAGAAGACTTGTTCTTCACTACAGCAAAACAGGAAGTGCGTGAGATTTCCCTTTTCCAGCACTCCCTTTCTGTCCAGCTTTTATCCCTACAGCAAGCCTTGTCCTGAGTGGCTGCACCTTCTACCACACGCTTGCTGTAAAACCCACAGTGGAGAGGCACCACACTGTCCGCAACGCTAAGTCACTTGTCTTCTGAGAGAGCCAACACAAAAATAAATATGGACGTAAATAGCTTGGTCAGCCAAGCCTAATCTACCTCGGTGCTCACTCATCCACAGCTGTCCTGGACTCCCTTGGCATCAGGGACAAGACAAGTATAAGTATCCAGCCTCCTAATTACATGTTAGTCATTTAATGGTTGGCATAACCCCGCCTGCAGAAAATGCTTACTCTGTGAAAAGGGCCACCAATCCCCTTGGAATTCCCTTCTCCCAGCACAAACGAGATTCTTCAGAGCCAGCTGGAAAGGGGAAAAATGGAGATTCGCTAGTGAGAAAATCTGCATTTACATCAAAAATTGAAAATCATAAAATAAAAAGTAAAATTACCAGAAAGCAAACCTGTTTTCTGCTGTTTGATGCACTTGCATTTGTGCCAAAAAGCTTGAAGCATTTGGTTTTCCAATGAAGTCTCAATATTTCACTTATTTTTATTAGAACACTCACTATCTTCCAGAAACAGCCTCAGCATAAAGGGAGGGGAAGGAGAAAAAAAAAAAAGACGAGGAAAATTTGAGGGAAATTTGACCTAAACATACCAAGTCCTTTTCCATCTTTCCCCAAAGTTATCCATTCACAGGCATTTCAATACAATTGTAGGAGTGTCTGGGCAGACCATTCTGAGGATAGCCAGAAAAGCTGATCACTGCTGAACAGCATCTGCTGTTTCTCTAGCACTGATGTCTTCATTTTATCAAATCAATTGGGTTTTTTGGCTGCTCCGAGCTCCCTGTAGAAAGGGCATCGTCACAGTTGCCTACCTTACCTGGGGCTTCACTGACTGAATACACAGGTACCTGTCAAGTACTAATATCCTCCCTGGGCTGTACCTTCCACTCCCCACCACCTACCCTCTTATTTTCTTTTTCAAAATTAGTAAAACTCAAAAAAGATTGTGCACAAAGGATTCCCTGCTCCACCCACAAACACAGACACATCCACAGAAACTCAGGCTCTTGATGGGGATTGGTTACAAACCAATTCAATGCAGGAGTCAAGAAAACACCTTAGAATTCCTTGTTGGGTTTTTTCATCTTTTTTTTTCCAGTTTTTTGGTGGGTTTTGGTTTTGAGTTTTGTTTGTTTGCTTGTTTTTCCTTTTTTATGCTGGGAAAAAGGGGCCCTTGAAGTGTCTACCCTATGAAATGCAGAGAATTTTCCCTGATGTATACAGAAGTTCAGTGGCAAACTCCAACCACCTGGATCAGGTAAAAAACGTATTACAGGAGAAGTAGGTCTTAGCAAACAGCTAGGTCTTGAGACATCATTTACCTGAAATCTTGAGCCCTGAAACAAGAATGAAAAGCATTCATTAGAATTGCAAAGGTTCTCGGGAAGAAGTGCCAGAGAAAAGGAACTGGACAACAGATGAATGAACTTCTGGTAACTTTCAGATCAGACTAGGACAGACTCGTCCTGTTGTTACTCCAGAGTATGAATAACAAAGATATTCCTAAAAAAATATTTCATTTTCTTACAATCAAGAATATTTTGCAACCTGCCTAATAAAACTTTAAGTAGGTTGCTTTTGTTTGCAAATTAATTAACCATTAAAATGAACTGTCCTGCAAAGCAGTGTGAAATAAGGAAATACACTTCCTTCTTTCAGATGATGCAAAATTAATTTACACATACCTGTGCCCCAGGAACAATGGTACAGACAGACCAAGAAAAGACAATAATTAACAAATAATTTTCCTCACAATAAATTATCAAGTTGCAAAGTGCTTGGTATTAGGGTGTCATTCAGCAAGCTAGGCAATTAGTAATCTTTTTTCGGTTAATACTAGGGAAGCAGTACGGAAACCAGCTATCAAAGCGTGGGGTGGAAATCCAAGAATGTGGGTGCACAGGATTTTGTGAATGAAAGTGTAAAAAGATGTAATGACCATTCTCTCCATTTAACCCTGCAAAGTCAGCCCAGCCGGTCAGACAGACTGCTTGCCTAAGAATGGTAATAACAGACTACCTGGGTTTGTGTTTGCATATTTAACACAGGCTCACGGGCTCTAGAGACAAAGAACACTTTTAGAGAAGACCACTGGCCAGTCCTGTAGCAACAACATCTTCAGAATTTACAAGCAAAGATGTTTTGCATAATTGTCTACCAGTTACTCAAGCCAGACCATGAATTGCAGACCAAAGACAGTGGTCAGTCATTACTTTTAAACTGAGAAGTGAGTGTTCCTGTCAGTGATGTTTAACAGAACTGGCAGAAGTTCTGTTAAACAGCCTGAATGGTAAACAACCTGAATTAATTAGATATGCTCTGAGCAGGGGGTTCAGCAAGACCTCTGTATAGCCCTCTCAATCTAAATTACTTTGTGATTCTGTGAGCATCTGATAAGACCAAACTGGTACACTGCAGTGGAATCCTTCCCTTGGACAAGTCCACTCCTTTTTCCATCAGCACACCTGGACAGCTCCGTTATGGCTTCAGGCCTCCCCCTCCTGAAAAACATCTTGCATTTGGCCTTCAAAATTCATCAGAAGCTCTAAATGAGCTGCATTTCATTATACTTTTTAATTTCAGCTGTGGACATGCTACACAACTTTACTCTTTTGACCGAAAAAGATCACCAGTTTATTATCCCATGCTTTCCTTTGCTACATGAAATGCCAGCCATGGCTTTTAATAGCTGATGGCAGTTAATAACCGATAGGTAGAAGAACAAAAGGAGAAAATCCATTAAAAGGATAGAATTATTCTCCAGAGCCAATGTGAGGGCTGGAAGAGAAGCCAAGGCCTTTATCTTGAGCCTGGAAAAGTCACTTGAGGCAAGATTTTATTACATGCCCATGCAGCTTTGAGATGCTGAATGCATGGAGATTCTGGGATGCTACAGCAATGGCCTCATGCTCTGAAGTATGCTTGATCCTGTCCTGGCTGGTTTCCAAACAGTACCTCTTTCCAGGCCCTTGCAACAGAAACTGCTACACCCGCCTGAGTTGCAGCCAGGGAGGCCAGCCCAGAACACCAGCAACGCCTTTTGACAACAGAAGTCCCCCAGTGCCAGAGTCATTAAAAAAGAACTCATAGCCTGTCACCCTGTTTGAGGCAAAAAGGTGGCACACGTGCACCTGTCCTCTGGAGCTGCTCAGACAGAGCTGCTGCTTGGTGCAGTGAAACAGGACAGCCTGCATTTTCTTCTGTCAGGCTAGCAGGCCACTCTCTACATCCAGTGCATGAATCCTCCTCTCCCTGTTAAGGCACACAGCATCTCCAAAGAGACAGGAGATCTTCACGTGACTTAGACTAGGCCTATAAAGAAACAGAGCACTTTTAAATACAAATGAATCTTTTACAGGCACTGGTCCAATAGAACAAAGGAAGCGCAGCATTGTTTCACACATCTGAAGTGCTAGAGGGACTTACTGGGAGCACTTAGACAGAGCTCTGCAGATGGCAGCACATGCAAAACAAGGCTTTCCCTACATCTCTACACCCCCAGAAAACAGGTAGCTTGGATTTGATCTCATATTATTTGTTAGCAGCTAACAAATGGTGGAAGCTGGTGGAAGCCAGAGTCTGAGATGCTTTCTGCCACAGCTATTACCTGTTCCAGTTTACTCTGCAGCAGCATGCAAGATCCTACATGGCATTCTTGTCAGTGGTCACCTGATTTATCATACACTGCATTAGCCTTCAAGGCTTCATAGACTAAATTAGGGATAATGAAAATCATGTCCAAGACCTCCATCCTGCAGCTGTTTTGACTCTGGCTGTATTTTTAGCCACAGTTCAGGAGATTAGTCACTCTGGTAGAAACATGCAG
Source organism: Oreocharis arfaki (assembly GCA_013398015.1). Lineage (NCBI taxonomy): Eukaryota > Metazoa > Chordata > Aves > Passeriformes > Paramythiidae > Oreocharis > Oreocharis arfaki. Next base: position 184,120 of record VZRR01004311.1, read on the forward strand.
AGTACCAAATGAGGGTCCCACTTGGTTGGCTGCCTCCCTGTGAGATCTTTCTGAGCTCTCTCTCAGGTAACTTGCTTTCTACTTAGGTGGCACAGAATGGGTTGTTTTCCCTTCCATGCCCTGCTGTTTCCATTGATAATTCAAAGGCAACAGTGCCAGGCAAGTTTGGGACACCAGCACCGTTACAGCATCTATGGGTCAAGTGTGAAAATGACCTGGTGTCAGGCTTCTTTAGGCTGGCTACCAGAGCACTCAGCTGTCACAGACACAGCTGAGGGGCAGTCAGCTCACCTGAGACAGTACCCACCCCTTAGCCGTGACCATGTGCCTTTCCCTGAAGCTGCTAAGGCACTTGGAGAAAACAGAATCACAGAGCAGCTGAGGTGGAAAGGGAACTTTGGAGATGATCTAGCCCAAAATCTCTGCTCGAAACAAGCATAGCTGGATGAGAGTGCTAAGGATTATGTCCAATTGCGGTTTGAGTAACTCCAAGGATGGAGACTCCATAACTTCTCCTGACAACCTGGTTCAAAGTTCAAGTGCTCTCACACTAAAAAAGTTTTTTCTTATGTTTTCATCATGTTCTAGCATAGGAGACATTATTTCCTAGCACAGTCCCTCCATCTGGTCTGTCCACTGTGGAAGGAATGTTGCCATCAACAGCCTCCTTTGGTATGCAGGTCATCTGCTGGCCTGGAGAACAGTGCCAGACTCTCTGAGTTACAGCTCCAAAGGCTGCAAGTGGTCCAAAGAACCTGGTGAAGTTCAGAGATGTGTGACAATTGCTGTTTGTTTGTGCTGATTTGCAAAGAATGATCTGTGTTTAAAACAGGCTCTGGATGCCAGGCTGACGGCAAGTCCTTCCTCAAGTAAGGCACAGCTCAGTGGCACAACTGGAAGATGGAAAGCACAGGTGCAGAGGGGACAAACATCACACAGCAAGCACAACTCCCATTTACTGCAGGTAGGAAGGAATTCAGTAGCTAATGGAGTGAATTGAAGATATGCTATGTATTTCTCAGACCTATGTAAGCTTATATAAAAGAAAGAGTTGCATTTTTTGGATGACAAGTTCCTCAAAGCTTTTCTCTTTCTTAATTGAAACAGTTTTTTTGCACCTGAGAAAAAGCCACAAACAATGAAAGGCAAACAAAATATTCTTCAAAGGAAGCGTGATTTAAGAAAGGGTTAAATTAGAAATAAAACTTTACCCTAAGATAGAACAGATTAACTGCCATTTGCTATATTTGTTTCTGAAGTCTTCTAACCAGACGAGTTTTGAAAAGTTTTCTTTGCAGCAACAGTAGATCAGACACCCAGCAGGCTGAAATACTGACAGCTGTGTTCTATAGAAGGATGCTGTTTAGCCACACATACAAAAGACCATAAGAATTATTCTTCTCTTCAGTTCTTCACTTCAAACCCTTTGACAGAAACTCCACCCACATAGCCAAAGACAACCACATCAGCTGAGCATATCTTTGGGTCATGGCACAGTTACCAACGTAACTGAATGCTCATAAATGCTTTAAGTGTTACGTACACAACACGGGCTCTGTCAGGAACTCAGCACAAAGCTGTTTTCTAAGCCATAAAAAATATTTGTTAAAATTATGTCCCTTAAGAAGTCTGTCTCGAACACTCCCTTTCTTGCACTGGACCCAGTAAAATGTGACAAAAGGACTACTCTTCTTCCAAACAAATGGCCACCTTCCCATCTGTAGCCAACATGGCTTGTCCCCTAATACTGCAATAAAGCTGTTGCACTCCATTTTATCCTCTTAAATAACTTCAAATTCCAAGTTCATCCTGCTGACTGTTAGGTATTATAGACTGGATTTTATGAACTCCAGCATGTTTCAAGAGCCTGCCCTTCCAGCTCAGAATATGGTATGATTTGTACCAAGTTTCCCATTATGACAGGAAAGGGACAAGAAGAAACCTGATCAGTGTCTTCGATCTACAAGAATCATCAGGAATTGTCGAAATGGGAGACCAAAGCATGCCATTGCAAACCTCCCTATCCTTATCCTATCGAGTTCTCGAGATTACTGCTGCTCTGCTATCTTGTTTGCAAGAAAGCTGACAAGCTCAAAAAATTGACCCATGATGACAAAAATACCTGACCATGTGCCTGCCTTTACAGTCTACTCTTCCACAGGACAAAGCTTTGGCCTTGTTGTTGCAGATAAGCAGACAAAACCTGCTCAGCCCTTGCTCTCACACCCCTAGCCTACTGTATTTAACATACTTAGAGGGGAGAGGGGGTGCCAAGCTTTCCGATGGGAGAAGCCTGAAACCCACCCAGCGCTGCAGATGCCTATGCTTAAAGCTGAGCAGCTGCAGCCTCCCCACATTTTGCAAGCAAACTGTGTAGCATCTCTGCATCTTCAAGGCAGCAGGTGCACAGTTCCTTGTCCTCCAGATCCTCTCTACTGAGTTGACGCAGAGCACCACCAGCTGCCAAAAGCTTAAGGCTCTCGTACAATACGATTCACCCTCTAGTGGATGACACAGGACCTGTTTACTTGCACATAAATTTGGGTAACTGCTTGCCAGGTGGGTAAATTCTATCCTAGTCTGGATGACATTTTGCTCATCGAACAGTATCCAGCAATTGAAAAAGCCAGATGATTAAGACTACATAAAAGCCAGCACATAAATCCATGGTATAGGATCAGTGTAACATGTTCTAAAACAGAGGAGTCTCTAACCTACAGTTGCTTACTCTGATGCAGGAAATTAGTAAGTACATGAAACAGAAGGTAAATTTAACAGATTTTATTAAATTTACATATAAATTACATTCCTGTGTGTCATGCATGATTGTATTGTTAGATATATCCCATTCTGCCTTGAGGGAAGATGTTAATTCCTCTAAAAACACAGATGAGAGAAACTGCAGCTTGTGGCTTCACAAATAGGTGAAAATGCAGGTTAAAATAAATACAAGTCTCCTAGACCACCTAAACCAAATAAAAAGTTTTGGCTTCAGGTTTCCTAAATTTCTGTTATGAGAAGCCAGACAAGGATGGCATCAGTGTAGTTTTGCCACAAGTAAGGCATTCGGGCCCATCGCGTCCAACCACACCAATACTCCCTTGAAGTCTATTCTTTCAAATGCTCCTCTTGATAGTCACCATTTGTACTGCTTTGCATCACCAAGGGGCCTCAGAGCATGTAAACTACATTGCTTCCAGAAGAAACTGGAACAGAAATTTCCAGATGCTATAAGGAAAAACTCTACAAGGTAGTCCGAAAAAAAGGCTTCCAAAACATACACCATGTAGATGCCAGGTCCTCTTATCCCCACTTCCCCTGGCTGCGCTGAGCTGGCACTTGGCAATATGGGGGATCAGGTACTCTATCTCTACAAGTAGACCCTCAGAAATTACCGTTCCTTAAGCAAATGACAAGGCGAGTTTTACCTTTTTGTGTGCACCACTTTGGAGAATGAGATTTACTCCAGCCCTTGATACTGAGCTAAATGCTTAAGGCTTTCCGATATAGCACCCAAAAGAAGCCAATTGGAAAGTTCACAGATTCAGAATGAATTTTTTGGACATCTATTTATCTGTTTTGGGGAATCCGTGAGAAAGTTGGTATTTGCAACTCTAAAAATGTGAAGTGTGCAAGTTACAATGAAATCCAGCAGATAAGGAAACCATTATGTCCCTTTGAAAACCCAAGCCTAAAGTGCTTTGAGAACTGAAAATCCATAGTATTTTGTAATGATATTTATGAAGAAAAGTATAAAATTATATTCACCATCCTGCTAAGACAATTGCTACAACCAAGAAAAAAATTTCATGTATGTCAAATATCAGTTTTAAGCTTCCTCTAATAAGCAATATACATCAAAGACATGTTCAGCTGAAGAGGCTGAAATGAAATTTGTTAGGCTCAGACCTATGGAACCAGTCTGCCAGTGTTTATTCCCTATGTAGAAATTAAACCACCAAGTTTGTTTCTGAAGCTCACAACATTCCACAAGAAAAGCTCCTGGAGGAAAAAAAAAATTAAGTGCCAGGTATACACAAGTATAGAAAACACAACAGCTGCAGACCTTCTCTGGGCTTCCAACTATTCCAGTACCTCCAGTGAGGCTCTAGAAGAGTATGGTTCTCTGTACTGACGAACAGATCACAGGACACGTAATCAAAATACTTCTGTTATCACTGCTCTGGAGGGATCACTGCTCTGTTTGGCAGCACTGGCAGCGAGCTGCATAGTCCAGAGGGGATCCCTGAACTGCCATTGACTTCGCCAACTAACTGGTGCTCAACTTGAGCAACACTCTGATCCTAAGACTAATCACTGAGGGCCTGTTTCTCCCAGCCCTTCTAACTAAGAGCATGCTGAAAGCCTTCTGTTTGCCTTTTCTAGCCTGGCATAAGATTCTTGCTTGCTTGCCATGCTGGACCAGCTCCAAGTCTTGGCAGTGTGGCCATTATCTCCTCTGCTGAGTTCTTCCTCTTCTGACCACAGAGGGAGAAGAGAGCAGTTGAGTGGCTCATAATCTAGCAATTAAGTCCACAGCACCCGCTGTTGTCAGGACCAGGATCCACAGGAAGTGTTGGAGAGCTTGCAGACACACCAAAGAGAGCATCCTCACCAAGAATAGGCGTGTTCTGCTGCTGGGTTGCAGAAAGCATTGGATATCTACCTGGCTGACAGAAACAAGGGCTCCTGAAAACATGAAGTCAGAGAGAATATGAGGTTTGTGTGGTTGAGATCAAATAAGTCAGCTACAGTCTGGCAATGCAACACAGGCAATTCTTACTTCCTGTAAGAAGAGAAAGATCTGTACATAAGATTTCTGGGTCTGTCAGAAGTTCTACCCTGCTCTGAAGGAGAGGGGCATTTCCACTGCAATGCAAAAGCTTTTTTTTTTTTTTTTTAAACAGGATACAGCTAAAGATACACATATAAAATGATAAAGAATTGAGAACAGCATTCACAAGAATAAGAAGTTTGAGAAGGTTTTTTTGACAATGGTCGTACTAAGATTGTTACAATCATCCATCCTGCCCGAAAGGAAAAAGACTTTTATTCAGAAAAATACACTCTGGAAAGATAAAAATGGAAATTAAGTCAGCCAAATATTGTCCTATGATGACAGATTGGTATGAACATAAAGTGGTTTTTGGTCTTTAATCCAGCAATCAATCCCATAGCAAATGCTGTCATCGAGGCTGTTTATATGAAGTGATGAGAGGGCATACATTCACTTGTTCAAAGAAGGTGGACACAAGCTGGTGTTTTCCATTAATTTCTTTTTCAGGCAAGGAGAAATTCTCTATTCCCTTGAGTAACAGTCCAATGTGACACTAGGAACCAGGACTTCTCTAAGCCATCTTCCATTCTTCATTATAGCACACTCCCTGGAATGATGCAGGAGAAAGCTCAAGAATTCAGAAGCACAGCAGCCTTGCTGGATTGTAGCTTGTCTATGGATAGATAGGGCCTTGTGAGCACACAGCAAATGGATGGGCCAGGTTTCAGTTATAGCTTGTCTCGGATGCTGCTAGACGATTGTTTAGGCTCAAACACTTCGCTTGGGTTTAAAAGCTGGGGCTGAGACATGTGGCCATGGAGAAAAAAGGGTCAATATATTGCGTATAGACAAAGGCAGTTGTCTCTCTGACAGACTATTTCCTGAACAAACAACAGTCACATGGATCAAGTCCATTCCTGTCTGGCTGTAGGCCAAACCAATTTCAAGTCCTAGACTGCTCCAAGCTTACAGGTACTTCATACATGACCACAGGCTAAGCCAGCAGTTGCTTAGAGGGTGACCACAAAGCAGGATGTGTCAGAGGAATAGCTGTACACAGCCCACAAAACTTAACCAGCTCCAGGTTTCAGATGCCCGTTTTGGAGTGGATCCAGTTTCGATAGTAAGTCACTCGTGTGTACACTCCTGGTTTATTTTGCTTGCCACATTCATCTCCCCAGCTCACTATTCCCACAAGATACCAGATTCCTCTGGAATTTGCATGCACCAGTGGCCCACCAGAGTCACCCTAAGGAGAAAAATGGCAACAGACAGAAAAAAAATAAACAGTGTTCACCTCATCAATGAACTCAAATTCTCAAATTCTTCTGTTACAACTGACAGGTATTTTTCTCTAGACCTCAGCTGTAATACAAGTTTTACACAGTTTACTGACAAGACAGAAGCTCACAGTCTATGTCTAATTCAGTCTCTGCCAGTCCACACCCTCACAACTGCATTCTCTCACTTGTGCATTGTATATAAACCTCATGCAAACTGAAGTGCAGACTTCGGCCCATAAGCCATGAAGCTCTTCATTTGTATCTATCAAGATATTGAAACTCATAAACTTAAGATTGCCCAAAGTAGATTTTATTTCTAGAAAACATCACCTTACACCCCACCTATTTCCTTTTTACTACTACCCATATAGAGACTTACCTGGCAAGCATCCACCTGCCCCTCCAAGTAGCCAGCACACAACATTCCAGGTGTTATCGCTCCATTGTACACTTGTCTCCTATTACAAACCTCAGTACTTATGATTCTCACTTCCGCCTGTCGAAGCTGATTAACACTATAGCCTAGAAGAAAAAGTGGCATTAGAATTTTCAGACAGAGTAGGCAACATAAAAAACTCAAAGATTAGGAGTAGCCAAATTTTCCTGCTGCTTTTCTGCCATCACACGCAGTTAAGGGAGCTACCCAGACAATGTCTCAGGAATAAGAAAGTTCCCCCCACCACCGAAGTCCTTCACTTGTTCCCAAACATAGCTCCTATCCATCTTTCATCATCACCAGATGCTCTTTGGCATAATGGACAGATGGATTTTTGTACATATTTCAGTGTTGAATTCAACTGTAGGGTACATGGTGTGTCCTTGCGATCATTGAAAAGACCCATTTGGTTAACTGCAGCACAGCTTTGAACAATCACTACACATCCCAAGGGTCTCCCATGGAAAACAATCCATACAGTTCAGTGGCTCTCTAAGCAGATGAATTTACAAGCAGATTTACAGTCCCATCATCTCCAACCTCAATGACATGGACTAATACGAAAGAAGCTCACTCAAATCACTGGATGAGCCCTCATTCATGACCAAAGAGGGAATAACTGATTAAAATTGTCATGGTGCATCTATGAAAAATCTGAATAGCAAAAGAACTCATGTCAGAGCTAAACCCAGAGGAACTGGAGAACAGAATGTATTCAACTAGCACTGTGTGTACAGTGACCAAGAAAAGCTGCTCTTAAATCCTGTAAGACTAACTTTCAGGGTCTTCCCCCCATTTCTAATCCACTGACCAAGCCAGGAAAAAAAACCAGCAAACTAAGTCTAAAGGTATCTCACTAGGACATGCACCTATTAAACACCAAGACTAAGGAACTCAAACAAAAAAACCCATAAAACTAACATCAGTCATCTCAGGAACATGTGTGACAGGGCACATGGAGGCAAGAGACACCCACCATCATTCTCCAAAGCTCCCCAACCAGTGACAAAACAGGAAGCATTGTCTGGGAAAATGTGAGATGCTTCGGGAAGGCAGACACTGTGAACGTCACTTGTGAACTCAATAGCAGAGGCAAGTTCCACAACAGCCACATCATATTCATGATCAAGGAGAAGGTCACCGTAACTTTCATGAACAATAATTCTCCGGACAAATTTTTTCTGTTTTGGAGGTCTCAGCAGAATTCCAAAGCTGGCAGTCCACCTCCGAGGATCTCTTACTCTGCAAGGTATTTGAGGTTATGCCAGAGCCACACAAAACAAGATCCTTAAGGGAGCTTAGCTCTCCCTTTAAGCATTAAAAAGCAATGTGACTGGGTTTGCCAAAGGTAAAGAGAAGAGTCAAACTTCATTATCTTTCAGCAGATACAGATATTAGAGGGTCACGAAAGGTCAGAGCACCCAAGAGTCCTAAAGCCTGTGGGATCAGAGAGGTGCTGATGACTTACCCTCTAAAGCAGTGGGCTGCAGTCACCAGCCAGGTGTTACTGATGATTGATGCACCACAGCGATGGGTCCCATCAAGCTGAATACTCGCCTGCCATGGCCATTCTCCCTCCCGTGCACTCTGCCCACCAGTTATTCTCTCCACTCCTGTGAAGGAGAATGCCTGTCTTCGTATTCCACAGCCTGTCAAAGAGAAGACAGCTCTACTTTAGCTAATTGAAGGCCCTCATGGTTGTAGGCACAGGCGTAACAGGGCAGGAGTCTCTGTCAAGAGACAAGCCTTCACCTAAAGCAAGGAAACCAAGCGCCATGGTCGTAAGTGTCTCAAGATAGATGCAGGGTAAACAAAGAAGTTTGATGGAAGAGTCAGTACTTTTTCAGTAAGCCTGTTTTCAGACACACAAGCCCATATGAACTCCCATGGGACCTGAAGGCTGTGTATCTGAGACACTGAAAAAAACTGGGTTTTTGTCAGCTTGCCTCCAGATTAGTCTTGGCAGCAGCAACAAAAACATAGTGTTCTCTTCCCAGCAATTTACTTACAGCCACTGCGCCAACAGTCATGTATTACCCAGTTGAAAAAAGTTAGATTCAAACCAGTTAATTCTCAGAGGCCATTTGAAGATGGAAAGCTAACATGCAAAGCTTTCAAGACCATGCGGGGGACTGATGGAGTGCCCTGGGAGGGTACTTACGCTATCTTCCCTGTTTCCAGAGGAGCTCTAAGACCTCAAGGGGGAGCACAACAGGAGAAGGACTGAGAACCTGCCACTCTCCAGGGCTGTGTCACTGCCATACTCTGAGTGTGGACAGCCCTTCTCCCTCTCCCACCCTGTGGCCTTTCCTTAAAGTTTAGCTCAAATCTGACAGACATCTATTGCCAAACCTTTATTCAGGGATGAGGGGGAAGAAGGAAAACTTTTTGAAGGATTACAGCAAGAATCATGGCCCACAGCAAAACCGTAGTCCTTCAGCAAATTTGCTAACAGCAGCTCACTACATGTCCCTACTCCCAACAACCAACATCAAAGCAAGTGCTTCCCACCACCAAGCCAGAATGCTTGATTCCACAAATGTATAGAGCCAGTAAGACTGAAAGGAAATGAGCTGAAGTCTTCCCTGGCTCATGCACTGTCTACAGATCTAGTATCTGTAAAAAATTCTATTTCCAATTTGTATCACAAAAGCATAAGGATTTTGTAAGCATAGAACCCATAGCACCATGTCTCTGGACCTTTACTACAAAGCATTTGTACTTACAGTTGTTTAAAAGGTTGTCTCCCTTTTCCTTGTTCAACTCTGAAATGAAGAGCAAAGACCACAGTAAGTATATCTCATATACTCCATGATCTAGCCCAGACTGTCGCCCGGTACCCAGGAAACAAAAATTAAATGGCTTGCATTGCTGCCTGGAGTGACATTACAAGAAGTGATTTTCTCTGTTGAAGTTCAGTGAAGCCTCTGTTCCTCACTGAAAGTATAAGGCCACAGTATGCACATTTCTTGCCTTTCCTCAGAGCTAAAAAAAGCAGCAGATGACTGCAAGTAAGTCCAAGTTACATCTACATGTACAATGTGCACAGCCACCAGCAAATGCCTACAGGCCTTTGTGCAGGTTTAGTGAGGCAAGATGGTCAAAAAAGTCTTCACAAATCCTCAGTGCTGGGATTGACTGAAGGTAAACTGCAATGTTACTAATTTCTTTCCAACAGAAACCCCTCTGTTGGAGTCTGATGGCAATCCACGACAGATTCATGGGAGAGGAATACTGACCAGAGATCCTCAGGATCTTGTTATGGACACTTGCTACAGCAATCTGTCAAATAAGCAAAGGAAATGGCAGAGGGTAGAGAAGAGAACCACCGCAGCCTTGCATTTTTTAATAGCTTGAGGACTCTGCATTTCAGTGACTGATGATAAAGGTTCTTATTCAATTTATTGTGTGTCTTAAAGTAGTTTGTGAACCTATGGTCACAAAGTTGGGCCTTTTTTGATGAATTGAGGGGGACTATCTCATTAAACACAACTAGGTCACACAGGGAAAGCCTCTGATGCACAGAGAAGAGCTCACACTCATAAATCAATACCAATATGTTTTAGTTCTTTCCATGCTCTGTCTTTAACTTCCCAGGCTGTCAGCCTAATGGACAATTTTGAGAAGGTAAAAAAAGAAAACAAGAATAGCCCATATTTGCATACTAACATGGAACTTATTACACTAAGAACAAGTGTAAGAACAAGAAGTGTGAGGAACAAATTCCAAGCTGAAAACACAAACCTAAGGCACTTGCCTGTGAGTCTAATGGTAGACTGGTCAACATTCAGGTATGTCGAGGTTGCTTTCAGCCTTCTGAGTAACACACGGTTGACCTGACCCCGGGTCGTTGCTTCACTGTCAGCAGAGGGAAATTTAAATACCAGAACAACAGATGCAAGCACTCCACCAGGATCTGGGCTACAAACCAACAGAAACAAATGGTGTCGTTCTCATTGCCCACTAATGCTCCTGGTTCTGCTTTGCACTGCCTGCCTTCTTTACATGAGAACAAGTCTGGTCTGCACAGATGTCCAGAACAAATAGCATGGCTGTGCTCAAGTGAAGGAAGATAATGACACGTCAGCAGGAAGCAAAAGCTTCTTGCTATGACAGTGATCAGAGGGAATGTTCTGGGAACTGTTATAAGCAATAGAGCTGAGAAGCCAAGTAGGGATCACTCCCTTTGGCCTCCACACAAGTCCTTATTAGTAGGACACAAATGGCAGTGGGAACAGTACAGCAAATTAAAACCCTTCAACAGATATCCAACAGGCTATTCCTAACAGCCACTCAAAAGATCCAGTTACAACAGAAGTTAAAAAGGTCTTTCGGCATTTCTTTCCATTTAAGTCACTTCTCCATTTCTTGGCCAGTTAGATTCATCGTGTTTAGATATAACATTCTCAATAGTTTGAGGTCACTTGCTGACACCATAAAATATTGAGGCCAATATTTTAAACTAACAGTCTAACGGAAAACCAACTGAAGCTTTGAGGGAAAGAGCAGAGATGCAGCTAAGCTGCTCCAGTGCCTAGTTGTACAAAGTGTCTGTAGTGAAAACAAGTTTGAAAGAAATCAACCTAAAAGGTGTAAAGAAGTCACTTGGACTCTAGCTCCCAAGCTCTGCAATTTTTCTTAATGTACACTGTGAGAGGCTTGCAGAAGAAACCAGCATCAGAAAATTATGTAGAAGGACATTACTCATTCCATCTAGAGACAGGTGAAGGCAAAAAATCCCAGAAGTGCTGTGAAGGACATTTGTGGGAAGTTGGGCATTTTCTGCTCTCTAGGGAAAAATATTCCACAGCAGAATTGAGCCTTATAGAAGTACAACTCCAAAGTAAAGTAACATGGAGGAGAGGGAAGCGATGGCTCTTACTGCTGAGACTGGTACGTAATTATTGCAGAGGAAAGACTTAAATCTCTCACACAGAACTCTCTACTATATCCATGTCTATGTTCCCTCCTCTATATCCATGTATCTCACAGTGGAATCATTTATTCCTTCAGACCTTTACACAGAGGGAGGAGCACAGTCACCTCCTACTGCACATCATGCAGAGGGGTAAACAAGAGCTTGGGCTTCCACAGGAAGAAATAAGTGTGAGAAAGAGCTTATTATGCCTCTCTCAAGCTGTTAACTAGCAGTGCAGATGAGGATCACCCAATAATCCAGTTACTGTATCACAGCCACAACTGGTGTACAAGTAATCAATTGGCAGAAGTATAAGGCCAAACTTCTCTTCCTTGCTGACCTCTGAAGGTAAGTAAACCCTCAGCTGTGAGCACTGGAGGACAGTAATAACCTGTCAGTAATAAGGCTTAGTCACCCTGCTGGTGTAACCTAAGCATAAGCAGCCAGGAATGCTCCATATGGTCAACAGGTAGGAAGAAAAGGTATTTATCACATCCCTGCTTATTCCTGGCCTGCACATTACTTACCTTAGACTGACCACGTGGGACCTGGTGTATCTTTTACTTAGAAAGGACCCTCTGAATATTTCAGATATCTGTTAAAAGAAAAGAGTGCGTTAAAATACACCTGCAATAAGCACATGTTTTCACAATATAACAGTCTCATGAGCCTCTGAAACACATGAAAATGCCTTCAGATCTCTGCCTCTACACCAAAGCTACCACTAAATTTCCATCAGAGGATGCAGATCCAAAAGAAACAGCTGAGTTGGCTGACTTCACTGTCCATTCTGCTCTGTGGTTGCCAGTTCCACCACAGGGTGTCTGAAACAGACAGCACCTGTGCTTACCATCTGCTTGTGCACACTCAACTATGAATCTTTAACCCACAACAGCAAGGTGTGAAAGGTAAGGCCAGCCATGTACGAATGAGGCACAATCACCTCTGACTCTCTTTCCAACCACACAACTGCAGAACTCTTCACCATATGTCAGGTGCAAACAGAGAAACTTTAGGTTTACCATGGTTTCAATATCTTCACTTAGGTTCCTGAACTCATCTGTAGTTTGCCTTTCATACTGAGGATTGTAGTCAACATTGGTGATTAGGAAAGATGCATTGTAATATCTGTCTTGATCTACAGAGGAGAAAAAGAAGGAAAGGTAGTTCATCATCTTTAGTACAATTCAAAGAATTCAAAGATCTCACAGAACATGGCACAGGCGAGGGTCCCAGGCTCTGGCAGAGATCCTGCCAGCTGTGAAATTACAGCTTTAGCAGCACTTTGGGAAAAGGGGGTTCCAGACCATCCTGCTGCTTCATGGACCATCTAGGGGCTCATTTCTTCTTTGAGGACCATTCTAAAGAGCTCTAAATTACACCCATTACAACATTTCCCTGTGTCCCTCTACTCATTGGCCTGAGGAGAGCACAGCACAAGACAAAGGAGCCTGCCTATGCCCCTTCTGATTCAGACATATTTACTCCTCCCTAGCTGCACTCTAGCACATCCCTGCCTCTCTGAGAGGCACATGGGGCAGAGCTATTTGCTTCTGGGTTAAATTTATAGTCTGGTTCTTGAGTGAATGGCAGAGAGGAGCCCTGTAACACAGAGCTGGCAAAAAGCAAAGCTGAGCTGTAGCTCTGCCACTGCTCCTTCTGGTGTCCTAGTGCAAGCCACAGCTTCATCGACTCTTGGCAAGCTGAGATAGCAACATGATTAATTCTGATCCAGCAGGAAAGCATTTAAAAAAACTCACACTGGTATCTCAGAGACTGGGAATGGAATGACTCAACTTCATTCATGAGGCAAGTGACTAGGAATGGAATTAATTGTCTTCAAGTCACAAGCCACGATGGTTGGACTTGGTGACCTTAAAGATCTTTTCCAATTTTAGGGATTCTGTGATCTGCTACTGAAACTGGGCCCTTGGCAACCAGAACAGAGTCCTGGGCTCTGCAAAGCCTAAACCTCTGCCCTCTCTCTTTCTGGAATACTCTCAGCTAGAGGGGTTGGGCTGAGTTTCTGCAAAAACCCCATTCAAGACTAAACTTACTATGCATAGCCTGAGTACTAGACACAACTCTGGCTTATATAGAAGACTACTATCCTTTGGTCGGTCATGGATACCAGTAGAGACACCAGGGCAAAAAACAAAAAAAGGGTTAAAACTGAAACCCCTGCTTCAAGTAAAGCACATTTCAAGTATTCTTATGGATTCAGATCAATCTATACCTCAAAAAGCATTTAGAAAGTCCATACCTGAATTCTATACCAGGGGCAAATTGCATGCCTAAATCATCAGGCAAGACCACGGTAGCAAGTGAAACATAACAGATTCCTGAAGGCTTGTGACAACAAAATAGTGGGGCACTTACCGTGGCACAAAAGAAATGTGATCAAGCCAATGATGAGGGCTAAGCCCACTATCACTGACACAACAATGACAGCAATCTTCCATGGCTCTATACGCCTTATTGCTCTGTCCATCTGGATCACTGCCTGTATTGAAGAAAACAACATGGAGAAATTCAACTCTAGTACAAAGACAGTCATACATCCTGAGTCTAATCATACCTGGCACAGCTTAGCTCAGCTGAAAAACCCCACAGAATGAGGTAGGTTGGGAAGGACATCTGGGCTCTGAGGGTCTGACTGTTTAAACTAGACCCCACTAAAGCAGGCTGCTCTAGGCCTTGTCCAGTCAAGTTTTTGGTATCTCCAAGGAGAAAGATACCTCAGTCTCTCAAGACCTCTGGTCCAGTCACTGCCCATTCACATGGCAAAAGCTTTTCCTTTATATTTAGTCAGAATTTTCTGTGTTCTAACTTGTCCCTGTTGCTTCACGTACACCCTGAGAAAAGGTTGTGCAGGTATTGCTAGTAGAGACAATTTCACTTCAAGAAATATTACACAGATTTCAGATGAAACTAACTGCCCACACAGGCACTTAAACGGAATATAAATGAATTAATTCATGAGTGATAAAATAATCTCTGCCCCAAGGATACTCTAGGCAACCAGAGATGACACATAATACACAGATTTGGTTATTTTTAGTTGGGATGAGTAGTAACATTTATTGAGTCCCTACAGGGTCTGGGGCTACTTGCTCCGAAGCCACACATACGTTGAAAGAGACCAGATCTTGTCTCCTGCCAGACAATTTATAGAGAAAGAGGTACTTGTGTGTGAACGTGACATGGCAACAAGATTCAGACTTAGTAACTCTCTGAAAGCCAAGAGCAGACCTGTAAAATGGTTGAGAACGTGACTCAGACATGGACAAAGGCACAGAAGATTTTTCCCTCCACTTATGTCCTCCAGTGCAGCATTAAGCAAGAGAACATTAGAAAAACTGCATTTTTGGGCATGCCCTCAGTAGCTTTATTGTAGGATGATGCAAAACCTTAAGCACAATTATTAAAGATCCCCAGTAATTCCGCAGCACACTATGTGGTAATTGTCATGCCACATACTGAGTCTCCACAACATGGTCTGCATTAGTACAAGGTATCAGAAAAACACCTGAGATAATCTCTCAGATATCCTGGAGTGACAAATGGCAGCAGCCAGCCCTGGGGAGGAGGACTGGCTGGCTATGTAAAGCATGCTGCTTTACACCCACTGATCCATGCTTGTATTACTGTGAACCAGACATACTAAATGCTGTTTTCCCCTTTTCAGGCCTATGGCACAGTTGTTTCTGAGCAACATCTGAGAAGATGGAGGCAGGAGGAGGAAGAAAGGCAGGCAGAGAGAATAAGTCTTTGCAAGTTTTCTGACTACAAGGTGAAAAAGAAGAAATCACAGTGAAAGCAGAGCAGGTTACCAGCAGAGGTTCCATCTCAGGAAATGAGCTGAGTGGGCAGATGAGCAGTGAAGGTGAGGGTCTGGTGCACAAATCCAAGATAGCAAAAGACAATGAACTGCTGGGAGAGAGGGATGGTGTTATACCCTCTGCTCTGATGGGAAGAAAACCAAGTAAACCACAAGCAAGAAATGACAAGCAAAACAAACAGAAAAAAAACCCCAAAACCACAGATCAGAATTTCCACTACAGAGGAAGGAGCTGAGAGGTCTGCAGACAGCAGAGGCGTATCAGCAAGTGACAGGGAAATTGGAAGCAGCTTAAAGTTTAATTTCCTCATATAGCTTGGTTTTGGCTAGTGAGAGTGCTATCAGGCATCTCAGTCCATTACTTAAGAAGGGAAGCTGACTAATTTTTTACCCATTCAAACAGGTGGCATACCGGAAAGAAAAAGTTGCAACAGAGGAGCTTCAGCCAGCATCACAACTGCAGGTAGTCACAAGCAGCAGCTTTGTGTTACCAAAATATACAGGAGACATGACCAGGATCAAGTCTTCTGCTTCAGTCAC
Organism: Oreocharis arfaki; assembly: GCA_013398015.1. Classification (NCBI taxonomy): domain Eukaryota; kingdom Metazoa; phylum Chordata; class Aves; order Passeriformes; family Paramythiidae; genus Oreocharis; species Oreocharis arfaki. The sequence goes on from VZRR01004311.1 coordinate 199,915, forward strand.
ATGCTATGGAGAAACCAAATACCTCTCCTTCTCTTGTTCCTACTTTACTGGGGCAAAGTTCTGCTCTGGCAATGAACAGCCCAAGTTTCCCCCCACTAGACTGGCTCAGTTTCCTGATGTCAAGGCTATAGGGCAGTTGATAGGAGTCCGAAAACCCAGGCTGGCCAAGATTACTTTCTTTGCAAACTTCAAGTTGAAATAAGCACATAAATAACACCCACTGGAACTCAACTGGCTCCACTGAGGCCTTGACTTCTCACCATCTAGATCTTCACTGTATACTATCCATCAGCTCTGAGGGTTTAACAGAAAAAGAGATTCATATAAAAACTAAAACCAGAGGAACTGTTCTGCCTCAGTTTCTTCAATATGCTGCAGCCTTCCATGGAACACTCCCATACCCATCTCACAGCCTTTCCCAGTCCCAGGGAATTGCAGCATACCTCATGGGCAGTCAATTACTGCCATTGAGGGCAAGCCTCTTGGCTAATCAGAACAGCCCACTATGGAAACGTGCCTCTGCCCCTCCTTAGCTAGCCATTTCTCATGCTCGAAAGAGGCAGCTTTTGCATCTCACTTTGCTTTCCTCATCAGAGAATTTTTGCTTCCAGCCTGAGCCCCTCCCATCCATCTCAGTAAGACTGGTTCCCTGTCCTGCAGCTGAATGCACTCCAGTAGGCTTCCACCTGAATGGTGATTGGAGCACCATCCATCCCCTGCTCTGGGCACAGAGAACACGGAGCACAGCCCTGGCAGCGTATGGCTCACTCTGCAGGTATTGAGGCAACTGTACTCTTGGATCATAACCACTGCATTTTATGAGCTGTATCCAGACAGATTTACTCAAGACATGGCCTTGCGCCAAAACTAAAAAAGCTTAAGATTAAAAAAACTGAGCATCTCCTTGCCTGTGAGACTCATGCTCTCACAGGCAGCACCGTCCTTCCAACCATCTGGCTCTATTTCCTTCTTGTGCAAATACCAGCTACAGCAACAAACGCTGGCAGCACAGATCCCCTTCTCTTCCAACATTCCAGAACTGCTCGTTCTCCACAGGTCACACAGACTTGCAAAGGGAAACAGAAACCTTAGGAAGTGCTGTAGTGCTGAGGGAAACGGAAACATGGGAGATGAAGAATAAAAGCCTACACCACTTCCGATACTGATTTCATTTACTTTTTTTTTAAGAAAAAGTTTAAAGCATTCATATCATAGAATCATAGAATGATTTGGGTTGGAATGGACTCTTAAAAATCATCTAGTTCCAACTCCCCTGCCACAGGCAGGGGCACCTTGCACTAGCTGAGGTTGCTCAAAGCCCCACCCAACTTGGCCATGAACACTTCCAGCCAAGGATCTGGCATCCACAACTTTTCTGGGCAACCAGTTCAAGTGCCTCACCACCTTCTTAGTGAAGAATTTCTTTATAGTATCCCCCAGGAGCCTCCTCTTCTCCAGGCTGAACAGCCACAATTCTCTCACTCTGTCTTCACTGGAGAGCTGTTCCAGTCCTCTATCTTCATGACCCTTCTCTGGCCTTGCTCCAAAAGGTCTGTGACCTTCTTATGTTGGGCTTATCCCAAGCTCGATGAGTACTCCAGTACTCCACAAGAGCAGAGCAGAATCACCTCCCTCAAACCGCTAGCCACATTTCTTTTCATGCAGCCCATGCCACAGCTGGCTTTCTGGGCTGTGAGTACACATTGCTGGGTCATGTTGAGCTCATCCACCAACACCCCCAAGGTGTCAACCAACATCCACATACATGTAATTAATTTGTATATAGGATATACAGATTAAAGTGGAAATACCTCTTCAAAACCAAAACAGTTTCCTCCCTTTAGCAGGATGTTTTTGACTTCCATCTTGCTAAGTAATAGAATAGGAAAAAAAAAAATCTTTTGCAATGGAAGCACCAAGACTCATCACGTCCCACAGTGTACAGTTACCATTATTCAACTGTAATGTCTGTGTGCAGGACCCAGCTCAGCAGCCCCCATGTTACTTGTTTTTGGGTTTTTTTTCTATTTCGTCTCACAACTAGGTATGCCTAGCTCTGCTGAGACAGGCTAGGATGGTTAGTGCAAGACAGTTCTTGTTCAGGTTATGTCCACTCAATGCATTCATTATGCATACGCATGACACCTCCAACAAGCTCTTCCCTCCCCTAGTCTTTTTGCTATCCTGCCACGGAGGGCAGGACTGTCATGCTCTACCAGAATAACCACACGACAGGGATTCCTGTGCTTGGAACATCCAGCTCCATAGTTATACAGTTTAGTGGCAGGTAGATCCCCCTGTTTAGGAATTAGACATGGTCTTCTCTGCACTCTAGTAACCGAGCAAATTCTGCTCCACCCAGCAACACTGACTGGCCAGAGGAACACTGATCCTCTGCAGGGCTGATGAAAGCTTTCAACCACGGATGCATCATTTTTTTCTTCCTATGGCAAAGAGACACTACTTAATAGACAAGGGTTCTCCTCAGAAGACCCCCCAGTACCACAGCCATCTGTATGATGCATTTTAGATTCTGGTGTTTCGTACAGCCTCACATTTGTTTCCTTATATCACAGGCTTTGACTTTTTTTACTGCCCAAACTCCAGTAAGCTGCAAATTAACCCTTAGCGGGGCTGACAGGAGAATTCAGGTAACACCGGTGCATTCACCCTCTAGCATGAAAAACTCACATTCTGGAGGAGCAAACCTAAATGAGATCAGCAGCCAGGCTCCACTGGGAGACCTCGAAGGCCAAGTCCTCTCTGCTCTGAAAACCACCTCCTCACGGTCTATATCTGGCAGCTTTCAGTCTGCAGTGAAATAGTGAGAAGTTTCAAACCCCTGATCCTTTAGTTCAGTACAGACCTGCTTATCTTGGCAATATTATCAGTGAACATTAAACCTCCTCCAGCAATCCGTGTTCTCATTTAAAACATGCGTCATTCCCAAGGGGCCCCAGACAATCCATGAAGACAGCAGCATCTCTTCAGTTCATATCACAGCTAATTTGGATCGGGAATAGCAAACTCTTAAATCTCCTAGTTTACACACCTTGGCTCTGAGACAAAGACTATGCTCACTAAAAACTTATTCTGTACNCTGAGGTTGCTCAAAGCCCCACCCAACTTGGCCATGAACACTTCCAGCCAAGGATCTGGCATCCACAACTTTTCTGGGCAACCAGTTCAAGTGCCTCACCACCTTCTTAGTGAAGAATTTCTTTATAGTATCCCCCAGGAGCCTCCTCTTCTCCAGGCTGAACAGCCACAATTCTCTCACTCTGTCTTCACTGGAGAGCTGTTCCAGTCCTCTATCTTCATGACCCTTCTCTGGCCTTGCTCCAAAAGGTCTGTGACCTTCTTATGTTGGGCTTATCCCAAGCTCGATGAGTACTCCAGTACTCCACAAGAGCAGAGCAGAATCACCTCCCTCAAACCGCTAGCCACATTTCTTTTCATGCAGCCCATGCCACAGCTGGCTTTCTGGGCTGTGAGTACACATTGCTGGGTCATGTTGAGCTCATCCACCAACACCCCCAAGGTGTCAACCAACATCCACATACATGTAATTAATTTGTATATAGGATATACAGATTAAAGTGGAAATACCTCTTCAAAACCAAAACAGTTTCCTCCCTTTAGCAGGATGTTTTTGACTTCCATCTTGCTAAGTAATAGAATAGGAAAAAAAAAAATCTTTTGCAATGGAAGCACCAAGACTCATCACGTCCCACAGTGTACAGTTACCATTATTCAACTGTAATGTCTGTGTGCAGGACCCAGCTCAGCAGCCCCCATGTTACTTGTTTTTGGGTTTTTTTTCTATTTCATCTCACAACTAGGTATGCCTAGCTCTGCTGAGACAGGCTAGGATGGTTAGTGCAAGACAGTTCTTGTTCAGGTTATGTCCACTCAATGCATTCATTATGCATACGCATGACACCTCCAACAAGCTCTTCCCTCCCCTAGTCTTTTTGCTATCCTGCCACGGAGGGCAGGACTGTCATGCTCTACCAGAATAACCACACGACAGGGATTCCTGTGCTTGGAACATCCAGCTCCATAGTTATACAGTTTAGTGGCAGGTAGATCCCCCTGTTTAGGAATTAGACATGGTCTTCTCTGCACTCTAGTAACCGAGCAAATTCTGCTCCACCCAGCAACACTGACTGGCCAGAGGAACACTGATCCTCTGCAGGGCTGATGAAAGCTTTCAACCACGGATGCATCATTTTTTTCTTCCTATGGCAAAGAGACACTACTTAATAGACAAGGGTTCTCCTCAGAAGACCCCCCAGTACCACAGCCATCTGTATGATGCATTTTAGATTCTGGTGTTTCGTACAGCCTCACATTTGTTTCCTTATATCACAGGCTTTGACTTTTTTTACTGCCCAAACTCCAGTAAGCTGCAAATTAACCCTTAGCGGGGCTGACAGGAGAATTCAGGTAACACCGGTGCATTCACCCTCTAGCATGAAAAACTCACATTCTGGAGGAGCAAACCTAAATGAGATCAGCAGCCAGGCTCCACTGGGAGACCTCGAAGGCCAAGTCCTCTCTGCTCTGAAAACCACCTCCTCACGGTCTATATCTGGCAGCTTTCAGTCTGCAGTGAAATAGTGAGAAGTTTCAAACCCCTGATCCTTTAGTTCAGTACAGACCTGCTTATCTTGGCAATATTATCAGTGAACATTAAACCTCCTCCAGCAATCCGTGTTCTCATTTAAAACATGCGTCATTCCCAAGGGGCCCCAGACAATCCATGAAGACAGCAGCATCTCTTCAGTTCATATCACAGCTAATTTGGATCGGGAATAGCAAACTCTTAAATCTCCTAGTTTACACACCTTGGCTCTGAGACAAAGACTATGCTCACTAAAAACTTATTCTGTACTGAAAAAAAAATCCAAATTAATTATTTTGAAAATAGCTATATTTTCATAGAATTAAAATACATTAAAGTTGTGCTTAGAGAGAGATATATCAAATTGAACCTCAGTACACGATATTCTAATAAGTGAAACATAGTAAAAAATAAAGCTACATTAATAGTTACTGGAACATTATGAAGAAGAGTTATACTGGAATTTTACAGAGTTAAAATTGTCTGTTCTTCCTTGTGAAACCAACGAGAAAGCATATTGGATTTCAGGTTGGACTTCTGATCAACCCCAAATGAATTCTTTACCTTTGAATTTGGAATATTTACCCAAAAGCAAAAGATAAGCACAATACACAAGTGACAAGCTGGTTTTCCTCTCTCATCCTGTACCAAACTCCCTAAAAGGTTACTATATTCATTCACAAGGTAAGTCATGCAAGTTCAGCTCGCACCTCTGCCTGACAGGATTTGATTCACTGTATGTAGATTATCCATCCCTTCTGGTTGAGTTACTGTGTGTTATCAGAAGCCTCAGCAAGAGCAACACCAGCAAACTGATCAGAAAGCATCTGTTCAGACAAGAAAAGAAAGTGTAACTTTATCATGTGGCCCTAGTCACTGAGCTGCTGGATAAGCAGGGAACAGCAGCCCTGTTCTGTTTTACAGATCTGCGCTTGATATTTTTTTTACTTCTTAAGCTAAGCCCTCATAGCCCCCCAAACTAGATTTGGTTTTAGATTAATCTAAGCTGTGTTTCCTGGCACCAGCTCTTTACTGAAAGTGTTTTGCCATACTCCACATTGAAGAAAACGTGCAATCTCTTCTCTGTGATCTGCTGCTGTCATCCTATAATGCATTTATCATTACATTTTTTATTATTATACCCTTACTAACTGATAATCTCTCAGAAGAGCCAGTGGCAGAGTTTGGGTGACACATCTGCTGAGGAGGGTCTCTCCACGTTTACAGCCATGTCCAGTTTTCCCAGTTGATGGATTCAGGCACATGCCTACAATCACTCTTCCAAGGAAAAGGACCTTTCACAAGACAACTGAACAGGCCAATCTGCTGGCCTGGTGAGTGTGATTTAAAAATCCAGAGTAGGTCCCTGAAGCTATCTACCTTGGCAAGGTGGTTGGGAATGGCAGCAACTGGGATACATCCAGCTTAGTGCAGGAAGACCATAGAAAAAGCACAGAGCCACAAAGCAAGACATGCTAATTTCACTCCCACCTTTACCACAAACAACCACACCAACCTAGCACTTCTCCTGTGCTCTTGTGGCACACTCAGGACACACATTTCTAAAATAATAGGACAACAACCTCAGCTACTTTGAGAACTGAAGCAGAAGAAGCTAGTGCCTGCCTAAGAACTGCCAGACCCTTGTTTGGATGAGGTCAGTTACCTACCAGCCTCAATGTTTGATATCTCCTAAAGCATATTGATACAATGAAAGACTTCCAAATATTGAAGGGATCTGCTGAGGGAAACCAAGTGTGCGTTCTTCTATGCGTCATACTGAATCAGCTTGATCTCCCCACACCCTTGAACATCCCACAAAAACAGTAGGTGCTGCATGCCACCCGTTTGCAGTCAGATAAAGCATCAGAAAGGTATTTGCCACTTACTAATGAGCTCCTCCCCTTAACCATCCAATTGTACCAAGGTCTTGCTGCTTCCCCAGAGCACACTTCAGTTGGGTAAAGACAACAGCTCTGAGTACAGCCCCTGTCATTTGCTGCAAGATTCAAGGGCAGCATTCAGTCCAGAATGTCTTAACTTAGAGCTTCCCAGCAACTGTATCTGTGATGCCAAAATGCTGCTCATACAGGCTTCCCTGGTTATCCGATCACCTCTGCAATCAGCACAAAAAGTTTGCTGCTCCTTATTCTCTCATCAGTTTTGCACATAAGTGTTGGGAAGTTGTGAGCTCTTTAATCGTTGGGATAGAGGTAGCCTCCCGTATCACTACAACAATCTGTGGGATGTAACTGTAATGCCAAGGACTGAAATATCCTTGATCACTAATATGGCTTTCTACAACTGGCTGCCACAGCCAACATCTTGAGAAAGACTCCCATGTTCTGAAACAAGTTTTAGTAGAAGTAGGAGGACTACTCACTACATAAGGATTTACAATCTGCATGAACACTGAGAGACCATCTCAGAGCAGAGAAAATATTAAGTACATAGCCACTGATTGCAATCAGTCTAGGATAAATTTCTGTAACTTTTACATCATCTTTACCTCTCAGATTTCCCCTTCCAGCTGTGTTGGTCATAGCCAAGTATCTTGTTCTGTTAGTTTGGCAGTCACAGACTATAACAGTAGATCTCTGCTTTCCAGCCTTCAAAAATAGCTCTGCCTGCCTCCCTTTGTCCTTCTTTGACTTCTCGAAATCTACTCCAAAAGCAAGACACCACACAAGCAGTTATAGTCTCTGTGGGTTTTCAGTTTGATTTTCATTCCAATGCAGGGCAGGCAAAATGGTCAGGTGCCAGATTTGGTGTGTTTCCAAGCTGATTCTGCATAGATTAACACTTCACTGGCTGCATACAAAGTTCATGAAAATAAAAAAAAGCACAAGAAGCTACTTTTACCAGCTGTACTCCGCTCATCTTCTGGTTCAGCAGTTGTACCTGCAACACATTCTAACCACACTAGCACAAACAGTAGGTCAGAGTCAGGGCAGAGCGAGACGATTCTCACCTGCTCTCCACATAGGTCACCTTGATTTGCCATACTGTGCTATAGATGAGCTGGAGAATTCTCAGAAAACATGCATTTCGAGTAAGGAGAAAGGCTGATACCAGAAGGATTACTGATGCGTGAAAGGCAGAGCAAATCAGAAGCAAGCTCAGAACCAGTGCCATTCTCCCCATACCCTCGGTCGAAGCTCAAACTGCCCTATAAATCAACACACAATGTATCCATGCTGCCCAAAATACCAAGGAACGAGCCAGAAGCTTGTGGCACTCACCTCTGGGTACCACTGAGAGGTCAGCAAGAAGATCTCTCTGGGAGATGCACCATCCAGAACACCACAACACACTGTGCAGCATCTCAGCATAGACTTGAGGCTTTATCTCCCGAATTAAGAAAGAAAGGAGTCATAGGCAAGTCAGAACAAACAAGTCCAGCAAGTCTCAGTGACAGAGGCTTACCCAGTAGCATGATTCCTCCCCTAAAACAATAACAATACACTTCTTTCATCACACCTTTCATCCAGGAATCCTGAAGCCTTTTCAGAGCATTAGCTACACCCTGCAACACCCCAAATCAGAAGAGCCATGAAAATTTTGCAAGGACACAGACTTTATTTCCTTCTTTGGTATAATATAGAACAAATCAGAAATTGTGGGAAGGACCAATGCAGAAAATTTGCATGTTCAAGAGACAATGTTCAGTCCTAGGCCAGGTATGGAGCTGACAAACTGATGCAGAATCAATGGTATGTGCCTTTTAACTCCCTTGAACTTCCTTGAAATTGGTCATTTGGCCAGACAAGAACTTGCCCTCATAACAACAGCTAAATTCAATTTTTTCATTCTTCTTTAACTCCTTTGACAGTAATTTTAATTGTGGTCACCTAGCTACACACACATTTCTGTCCTGGAAAAATTCTTCTATGTCATAAACATTTGTGATATAAATATTTTCAGGTTGTCTAAATAAGAAGTTCTTCTTGTGCTAGTGACAGCAAGTTAGCTGGCAATCAAGAAACATAAGCACAAACTCCAACCTAAAGCAGCATTTCTCAGCCTTCAATTTTAAGTTTTCTCAGTACCACTAAACTTACTAGAAGACACATGTGACATAGCCTGACATACAGATTTGTTTCAGAAGGACAATAAAGAAGACAGACCTCCTAACAAGATACATGTGTGGCACGTATTTGCTTTGCTTTGCTGCAATAAACTTTCTAACCTCTAGGGACTCTTTTCCTCCACCTTAATGACCTTTGTTTGACCCCTCTACAGCTCAGGGATCACCAGCTTAGTAACACGCTGATGTAAATACACCTTACATGGCTGCAGCTCATCCTTCCACCTTACATCAAGTCCATAGCCAAGCAACAGGAAGGTTGCCTTTTGGAGAATGCCAGCTTCTTTTGAATGAAGCATAAGCTAAAGATAAGCCTCAGCTTCTCGTAATTTGGATTCAGCCAATGTCTCAGCATAAGTTGTTACAAAACACGATGAATACACTTGTTAATGACACATTTAGTGTAATTGCTTCTCAATTCTTTAACTGGAAGCTGCATTGCCATCCCATATAGGAACACCTGAGTCAGTCTTCCAAAGAGAAATGGAGCCAGAAGCCTAGCTAGAGGGTGAAAATTTCCAGGGTAAAGTATCAAGTGTCACATGATTACCTGACCTGTGCGTAGGTGATGCAAAGACATCCATTCCAGGCACCCCATGATCCTCAGACATAGAGCTCTGCCTTGTGACTTGATTGTGCCACAGGTGGAAGAACATACAACACAGAGTCCTCATGGCAATCCTTGCACAGTCTCACCTGCAGGCAAACCTATTGCTGCTTAAAGAAAGAGGTTAAGCTGAGGATGATTTTTTAAGGCACTGAAAAGCTCCTCCAGCCCTAATTTCATGTCAGGAAGGCACTAAACTGATAAAGAGTGTAATAATGGCCAACGATCCCCTCTCTGCACAGAGTGCCTGAGTTTCTTGTTTTACTGGCAATAACTCCCTGCAGCAGAAAGTCCACATGAGAAATAGGGACAGGGAATAGCCACAAGTGGTTCCATTGCCCAGTAGCAAATAGGTTTGGCTCCTGATTCCAGAGACAGTCTTGGCTGTTGGCCCGCAGTTGGCCTGGACAAGGCCACAGGGCAGACAGTGGAAACAGGGGGGGTGACCAAGGCAGCAAGAAAACAGGAAAGAAAGGGAAACAATCTGTAGCTGTCTTTTGTTACTGTTCAAAGTGTGGACAACTGAACCACACCGCAATGCACTGCAGAGCTAGAGGTTCTGGCAAGGCCAAACGCCCATCGGGCTCGGGAAATGGGAGGCAGAGCACGCAGGGGAGACGTGCTCAGACACAAATATCTCACCAGGCCCCAGTTCTGATGGAGGTTTGCTGGGCCAACTCACAGCCAGCATCAGAGGCTCAGCCGGGGTGGACGGTACATGCCCTTTGGTGCTACACTGCAAAACCTTAAAAAAAGCCTGGAAAAGTTGAGGAATACTAGGAGGAAGGCAGGGGTTGTAGCCCATCTGGGTACCACATAAAAGAAAGAAGAAAGATTCTGGAGGTTGAACATAAAATGCCAAAGATCGAGACCCCCACCAGAATCCAGCGGGTGAGGAGGCAAAGTCTCAATGAATGGCTAAAGCAATGGAGTAAGGAAGTGACGCTCAGATTCACCAGGTACTGGGGAGCTTCTAGAGTCGATTAAGCCCAGCAAAGAATGATCAAGTTTCTATCTAAAGTGAGAGGGAAACAGGATCTGCACTTCACATCAGGAAGACGATACAGAAGCTTCAAACTGAAGAACAGGAGAAAGCAGACTAGCGCACACAAAAAACAATGTATCCTGCTTGAATCCTATGGTACACACTGCAACTTCGAGTAAAGAATGTGATAGAAGTTACATAATAGTTACATAGGAAACAAAAAAAAGTTTTTAAAAGCCTGATATGAACGGGCTACAGTGACAGAAAGCCAAAGCAATGGTTTCCATGTTCCACAGAATTCTCCAAGACATTGACGGCAGACCCAGAATACTTACCCTAAAAGAGGACTTGGACACTGCATGTATAAAGGTGGCAGGAAGGCAATGGAATGTGGAAATCCCAGGAACTATTATTCCAATTATTTTAATTACTCTGAAGTAAAATGTGAAACCTTTTACATTGATCACGCAGACAATACTGGATTTCTGTATGTTGTTAATAACTGTTTCAGCAACAGGCAGCTAGGAAATCCACAAAATCGGAAGCAACTCTTGATTCAGCCCTGACCAGCATAAACAATTGGTTTATCATCTTTCTGTCTAAACTGTATCAGCATCAGATTCAGCATTTCGACAGACTCCCAAAACCAGATCAACTACTGACATGCTGAATTTCAATCATATAAATTTTCAAAATTATAAAAACCCTCTAAAAGAGAAAACTTAAAGTGCATGTTTTCTGGAGACAGAGAGACTATTTCAAGACATCATGTTAGTCTCAGAGCAAATGCATCCTGCCAAGCACAGGAAAAAAAAAAAGCCTTGAGGAAGACTAAAGCTAAACATAATGGTGTCTAAAAATCAACAAACCCATTTGGAACAAGCAAATAAAATAAATAAATGATAATGCTTTTTCTGAAGCCAGCTCACTATCTCACAGGAATCTCTGCTATATTCAAAAATGGTCTGGAGAAAAGAAACACTGAGATGACAATCATACATAGACAGTTATGTCTAGTTATCATAGTACAGAGAAAAACTACAGCATGCTGCAGAAATACGTTATAATATTGAAATACTATGTACTAAAACAACAGATGAACTTTGGAATTAAAAAGTATAAAGTAACACACATTAAAAAAACCCCAGTCCTAACCCTACCCTCTAGGTGTCAGGAGTTGAGTTATTATTCCTTTCAGAAATAAGTCTGAGGCAGAGTGTCCTATGAAAATATCAACTCAGGAGCAGTCAAAAAAACCCCAAAAGGAATGCTGGAAACTACTTTTAAAGAAAACAGAAAAGCAAAAAGAAACAAAGTTATACCCCAATATTAATCCACGTTATGCTTGCATCCTGAATATTGCATTAAATTCTGGTCCATTTGCCCATCTCAAAGCTTATACAGAGGAACAGTAAAAGGTCCGGAAAGAAGCAGTACAGCTGATCAAAGAAACAAAGCAGCTTCTATGTATGGGATGCTCAAACAGACAGGATTGTGCAACCTGACAAAGGTATAGAGGGAGGGATAGGGGTCCAGAGAGTATTGTGTAGAGTAGTGAAAGTGAACAGGAAACCACTGTTCATCGTTTCTCCTCATACAATAACTAGGGGACTTCAAACAAGAGTGGTCAATTTAAAATAAACACGAGAAAATACTGACATATAATAAAGATGTCAGGTAAGCAACTCTTTGCTGCAAGATACATAAAACGTCAAATATTTTGCACATTCAAATGGAACAATCAGTTTCATGGAAGAAAATGCCACATAGAGCTCTTAAACATGATGACTCAGCTTTGTGATCCAAGAATTTCCTGACTCAAACCACTGGAAGCTTAAAAAACACTCTCAGGTAGGACCATAATCCGACTGCTGTATCTCATATTCTCTAGGCATCATCCATTGATTACTCCACAAGGATCTAGTTCATTCAGCTGCCAGGCATTCCTTCATAACAATAACAAAGTACTATTAATCCTTTGATAGAACAACCAACAGCTTGGAATCAATGCTTTCCCCTCTGTGTCCAGAGAAAAATGTGGTCTGACCTGCCTGCCTTGACCAGCAGCCACAGGAAGGACATACTGGTGTCTTTTCTCTTAGACAGCTGAGGAACCACAGCCCACTTCTCATCAGAATAGTTCAGTTGGAAGGGTCCTGTGAGGATCACTTAGTCTGACTGCCAAGAAGCTGTAGGCATTATGTTCGCAGCAGCTGACAGTGCATTAGGCTCCAGGCACAGACAGGCTTGTGCTCTGCAGCAACAGGCATTCCTGGCTGCAGATTGCCCTCTCTGTATGGTCTGCAGCTGATGACACATCAGACTCCAGAAAGGGGCTGTGGCCCCCCAGTTTAGAAGGATAGAGTTTCTGATCTGAGAGAGCTTAAAGCAGAGCACCTCATGTCTTACACATGACCAAAATTTGCCACTCTTTTTTGAAGTTAATTTCAGACACACGATGTCATTTTCTTAGATCCTTCCAAAGTTTGTTAGGTGAGGTATGGTATACAACAGGCACTTACCTAAAGTCAAGGCAGAAAGTTACTTTTTCTTTCACATGGGGACACTGAGATGACATTAATGCATCAGTGATTGATGAGCCAAGCATGTTTTTAATCTTTTCTCCTCCAAAGCTGTCCAGTTACCAAGACACCTGCCAAGGAAATAAAAACTCCTTTATTCATAACAATTCTAAACTAACATTAGAATAGAAAACTCCTGAAAGAACATTTGCATTTGCAGATGCTCCTGCCCAACAAATTCCTTTTCCCTCAAGAAAAACTCAACACAATCACGGCTCGAGGCACACACCTCACCACACCTTCATAGGCACGAAGTTTGAGAGAGTCCAGTCCTCAGCGAAGTACACTGCAACTATGTTGCAATTGTGATCTACAGCCACATTTGGGGAAGAAAGAAAGGCTACCTACAGAATGGGAAAAATGGAATGGAAAAGGTAAGACCTGTATAATTAATGTCACAAAAAAGTTTGCAACACAACTCTCTTGTTACCCATTACAAATGTAAGTCCAAATTCCACAGCTTATGCTTTTCCTCATGGTTGCACACAAGTATCTTAGTTGCGCAGTAGCATATTAGCAATATTTAAATATTAAGAAAAAATGTATTTTAAAATAGTTATTTTAAAGTATCCAGGAAAGGCATATTCAAACTTCTGTATGAGGCAAAAAGAAACACACACACCCAAAACGCTTTACAACTTGGCTTGTCCCTTAGTTTGTGTGTACTTTCCCAAAAGGGAATATCCTTTATCAGGCCCACACTAACAATAACCACTAAACCCTTCCTTTCTCTTTTTATTGAGGGAATACCTTTCATTATGAAAATTCAGGAAATGAGAGAAGTTTTCAATCCATAAGGACCTTCACCCACATTTTGTTTTTTCACTTGGCCACACCACTGTAGCTCAGGCTGTCATCAGGTCATGATGGATTGATTACCACTGCCAGAGGACTTGTTGCCAAGTTTATTTCATTAATAGTCTATTTAATTCAAGTCAAAATATACTTGGAACTTGAAGCCTTCAATCCAACTTGAGAATCTGCTCTAGCCTGAATTTTGGCCTACTTGGTATGTCCAAATCAGATCATCTTGCTGATGTCAAGTCCCTCTGAACATGAGAATCTAAGTATCCCTCAGGCACAGTAACTGCAGGAACTGAAGCTGGAAGAAATTTAACACAAAGCTAGACTCTGAAAAAACAAATTAGTGATGTCTGAGCATGAGCACCCTATGGTAGCAAGGCACATATGTCACTTAACCCTGGTTCGGTTGCTACGGAGAAAGAAATAAATCCACAAAAGGGTAGACGTGACTGATTCCCAGAGCAGGTTCACAGCTTTATCTTAAGCCCCAAAGTTTCCTACAAGGCTTGCACAGAGCTTGGAATTTCCCTATAAAGAGCTCACCATCCCATCTCATTCACAAATGCTCTGATACATTTAGTGTCACCTTTAGTGTCACCGAAATAATCCCACATCCTGTGACTTCATTCTCATTCCTTGCATAAAGGATACAGTGAGCAAGCCATAAGCAAACAAACGTAAGTGCTGTTTCAGCCTTTGAAAAGGCATTCGATAACTTCCTCATTTTAGAACCCTGCTTTGGCTTGTCCCTAACAAAACACTAACAGGGTAAGTTGCTTTGCTAGAAACTGTATCAGCACAAGCTACAGAATAGCCAGGATTCTGCTCAGCAGCAACCAGTCCAAACAGCTTGTGCACAAGCTGGATATTACAGCAGAGCTTATAGCACAACCAAACTTAAATCTTCAGCTGTGCTTTTTTATTGCTGTAGTATGAACTTGATTGAACTCATATGTATTGCAAGCAGATGGAGAGAGGTAGATACAGAAGTAATTTTTTATATCTGTGAACCTTCACTTTTTTTTTCCATTTTGTTTTCCTTCCTCCGCACCCTTAAGAGCAAACCGTATAGTTTCACCTAAGGCTCTGAGTCAATCGGTATTTAATCAGTCTCTCACTTAGGATAATCCTAAAAAAACTCTCCTCCTTATTAAATTACTGTGTAGAAATTTTTCAGTTTGGAGCCTCCTGCTGCCTTGTCAATCTCTGCCGTAATTGAGAAATGTACATTATCCAGAACTGCCCTGACTTGCAGAATGCTGAAGAATTGTCTTAAACACTAATCCATTAACAATATCCTGTTCTACTAATGTGTCACAAGAATTGCTTCAGCAACCCTTGTGACTCCTCCCCATCATGTTTGCCAGGACAGCTCTCGTTTTCTTCCGTAAATGCTGTTGAGACATGGACATGCCCACAGTCCATTCCATCGCCATAGTATTTAACCTCTCCTTAGGCAGTCCTTGAAACACAGAGAAGCAAGAACAATCACCTGCTGCTGTAATGAATTGCCTGGGTAGGACTTAGCGCAAGAATAGAAACTGATAGGCTGGTACAGGTCTACGGATGACTCAAATCATCTTCAGTGGGTTTCCCAGTACTGAGCTGTGCTAATACCCACTTGCTGAAGATTTCTTCCCATTACTTCAGGGATGACTATTCATGTATAGGCAGCAACGCATGCCTGGAAACTAAGCTGCAAGTCCTGTTAAAGGCAAAGTAAAAAAGAGGAAGAACAGAGAGATTAAGCAAAAATATCTCTCTTCAGAATTTGTTTTTGGATTTACATACATCTCTAGGGGATGAAAGATGACTCCAAAGAGCAAAGCAATTTGGTATTTGCGTGTTCTGTTTAACGTAATTGTTTTACAAAGCTAGTATTAAGAAGAAGAGATATTTAATTACCTTATTCCTCTTGTGGAGGATGAAATTAACAACCTGTCCATTACAGGACAAAAATATTTCCAGATTGTCATTAGTCTGTATGAAGAAGGAGACTCAAGGAAATGGAAGTGGATATGATCTTGAGCACAGCTCTAGTTTCTAAATCAGGAAAGTAGTAGTGAGATTCTCATCAGTAAGATGAGAATCAAAAATACTGGAAATTAAACCTTTAAGCACTTGCCTGTGAGCACTCGTAGCAGGCTGAGGCTGCTACAAATGACAAAGAACTAAACTCAGCTAAACAGAGGGGGAAACATTCAGAAATTTGTGTTATTCTCATGCATCCAGAAAGGAGCAAGGAAAATTAAAGGGCATAGCAACAAATAAAGAAATACCAATGTTGGAATTCCTGGACAGCAAAAAGGAACAGCTCTTCAGTAACAGCCCAGTAGACCCTGCAGTCTCATGGATCCAGAAACCTCCCTACTACATTGAAGTCACACTACAGAGATACCAGACCCAGGGAATATGGAGCAAAGACACCATACAAGTAGCCACGAACACTTGAGGGACACAACCCATGACTCGTTGCATTTCACTGCTCCAGTCCATGCTGTGCAAAGATGCACTAGACCATCCCCAGCAAGAAGAGTGTTGCTCTGGCTGTATACAGCTGCCTGTGCCTTCAGCTCCAGTACTCAGAGAGGGTTTATTCTGGCATACTGAGCCAAATTCCCTCCCGCTCTCAAAGTGTCCCAGCAGCAAAGACTAGCAGCAATCACAGATGACTTCTCTAGGGAGCCTGGAGCTTCATCACCTGCAAGAAACAAAGGTGCAGACCATACTTTGAGTACCCTGTAACACTCACTACCAAAGTGAGTGCACACAATGGTGGGAGACAATCCTTCTACAACCAGCAACCTTCCACTGCAAGCACCAAGAGTCTTTGCTTCAAGATTTTTACTAGCTGGAACACAGCATTATTAAGGGTTACTGTTTTTCCCATTTTTTTAGATATAAGAGGACGGCCTCCACCCTGGTGCCAGTAGTGCATATATTTACACTAAAGCAAGAGACATACATCTGGAATGTTTAGCTGTAATAGGGCTGCAATAAAAACACAGCAGCATCTTTGTACTGAGCACATCATGATCTCACATGATCACACATGTGATCTCCCTGCAGCTGGGCAGGGTTCTCAGGATGTTTTATCCTTCCTGCCTGCTGACACTGGGTGGGCCAGGCTCTGGTTTGGGTTGCTAAAAAAAGAGAATACTGGTGCAGGGAGCTGGGCTCACAAAGCATTTGGGTGGGGACATGGAATCAAACAGTGCTGGTGACAGCTGTGTTTCTCAGGCTGTGTCTGCATACTACAAATAAACTGTACCTCCCTTAGGGAGAAATGGGGCTCTCGGACTTACGTGGAAGAAGCCTCCATCTCACCCTATCATCTCTACTATGCAGACACTGCCAGGCAGCATCTGTTCAGGGAGCCAGGCCAGCATGCTCCAGCACATAGCAACGACAAGGCGAGAAGTTTGGGCAGTGATAAGCCAGCTCCTATTCTGTTCCTGTGCAGGGACAAGTCAGCAAAATGGAGAAGAGCATCTCACTGGTACTCCTGAATGGCAGCTCATTCTTAAGTAGTCAGCTCCATCTTGACTATTCCTTTTTTCCCCACATTCTCTGGATTTGAGTGAAGGAAGCAGAGGAAAAGAACCATTTGGAAGGGAACAGAATGGATCCATGATGTTTAAAGAAAACTGACTGCATGGTTTCTAATCATATAAACTATCTTCCATCACACAACTGATAGCTTGAAGACACAAGGCAGGAAGAAACCACTCCATATATGAGCTGTCTTAGCTCATCCAGCAGTTTTCATTGTTAAGCCACAGAGCGAAGTGCTCTGAGCTTTGCCAGACTAGCTGTGGTGCTGCTCAGGCGAGGAAAACGTGCACAAAGGATGACTTTTCACCCTTCATTTGTTCACTGCCTCTCTAGAAGGGTGGCTTCCCTGTAGAATGGCACACAGAACAAAGCAATTTGCTGCAAGGTGAGGTCAGGCCAGCACATGGCCTCCCAGTCAGCTGATCAATAGCAACATCTGTGAAGCCCTCTCAGTTTTTACACTCAGAGTCTCATAGTGAGCATAAAGGATTTGCAAGGGCCAGTGCAGAATAGTCATTAAAAATTGGTCTTGCACCCAATGCTAGAAAAAGTGCTTTGTATGAACAAGTGTTGCAAGACACAGTTCTAGCCAAGAGCTTTCATGACTGTATGACTTAGTTGCTAACATTAGCTAAGCTGCTAATAAATAATAGGAAATCTTTTTCCTTCCACACTGTAAAGACAGACAATATTGTTACAACTTGAAGCCATGCAAATGCCGTCTGTTCTTGATCCAAAGCTCATTCAACACAGCTGTTAGCACTAGAAGAATGCAAAAGTCTAGAAGTTTGCACAATTTTTAATTTGGGAAGGCAGTGATACTTGCTCACACAGACACAGCCCACAAAACAAATGCTTTGCAATGATGGTGACTCCACAAGAGCTTGGCAGTTGACTTTGCACAGACTAGTGCTCATCCACTGTAAACAGCATTTTAGTTCAAATACTCCAGAAATTCCCCACGCCAAACCCTTGTAAAGTGCTTGGCAACCCTAAATCTTACGCTGGAGATGACGAGCATGTATTCAAGATATTCAGCCATCCATGACATTCCCACGAGTCAGAAAAACCTGGGCTATCAAGAAAGAAAAGACTTCAAAAGAAAATTACAACTTTTCAAAGTTGTTGTCCTTTACAAAGCTATCTTTAACTGAAGTTGCTTCTGCCACCAGCAAGACCAGAATGAGTACTAAAACACTTGAAAAGGAGAACAAATTTCCAACATCTCCAGCTGCAGAGGGAAAGAGAAGATCTCTTATTATTAACAGTGCTTCAAACACTGACACATTTGTGGGCAAAACTACTAGTAGCTGGCATTCATAAGCATCAGCTCCCCATCCCCTTAGCCTAGCAGTCAGGTGCTGCTGGACTGGCTCTTCTGCCTCTTTCTTCAAGACCAAAGGAGCCAACAGCAGGCAGCTCTGTGCCTGTGCTGACATCTCTATCCCACACAAACTCCAGCTGCTGCTCAGGAAAGGTGAGGGTCTGACCAAGCCCTTTGTGCCAGACCCAGGAGGACATTTCATACACCTCAAGGTGTCTCAGATAGTGTTAGAAGCCAGTATGATGACAACTGAATCAAACCCTAGGGGGCACTGCTCTTACCACTCTTCTTTCCAGGGCCAGAAATCTCCATTACACTGGCAGTATAACACACTTCAAATATTCTCCCTGCAAGCTAGTGCTGATGGATGAAAGTTAATTCTCAGACATGACCAGGGCAGAAAGTGCTGTTTATAGCTTAAATAATCCAGGATTCTCACATTGAGAATATCTTGTGGGAGACACTGCTAAAGTCATTTAGACTTAATTTTGCACCAAAAGCAAAAGCTTGTACCTGGTAGGCAACTAAGTAGGCATTTCTCATTATCCAAATAAACAGCTCCGAGGATTTTTGAAAGAGACAGCAAGCTCTACATCTTTGAGAGTCCTATGTTTGAAGCCGCAAGCTTGTGTCTCCATATATTTCACCCACATATTTAACCCAATATGCTGGTAGCTAGGATCACAAGGCACAAGTTTTGTGAGGTGGTCCTGCAAGGATCTGAGGCTGAGGAGAGATGCTTGCTATCAGCCAAGTCACCACACATTAACTAGTGACCAATCACCTGCTGAACTGTATTCACTAGTCAGCTGCCAACTGCAGGATGACCTGAACTTACTTCCCTTTGATTTATAACACGTTAAGCTAATATAATGTTGCTTTGTGCTGTGATGGGATAGAAACAACCATGCAGTCAACATGACTCAGCTGAGCTGTACCAAGTTGAACAAAAGCATTCCAAAGGTCACCCCTTTTTCCAGCGTCCCTAACCATCCTTCCTGTAACACTGGGGTGCGGCACTGTCACAGCATTGTAGTTAACTATATCTCCTTTCCCTATCCTGACAGAAAAGATATCAGAAAAATTATCAGAAGAGGACATAAGAAATCTGTTAACCATGAATCCTTTTCCCCCTCCGCCTCCCCTTCACGTCCTGTATCATTGTGGTCATCCCCACAAACAGCCCCAGGACTAGTTTACTTAATTTGTATGTAACCTCTCCTAATTGATGTTGGAAGGAGGTGGAGCTGCTGCTGTAACAGCAAGAAGCAGTCTGTCACTAGCCACAAGACGCAAGATAAAAACCTAACAAGCAAAATTCTCCCACACACTCTACTAAGGCCAGACAAAAATCTAAATATAATCAGTTTGAAGAAATCTTAGCTCTTGTTATTCTACTCTAAGTGTAATGTTTGCCAATAACACGGAAAACCTAATTGTGTGAGGAGTGAAGACTCATTTGTACCATTTAAGCTACTAGGTCTTCATTAGACATTCCTAACTGTTAAGTAAAGCAGCCTGCTGTGTTCTAACCATTATTCGTGACTGGAATAGCATATGCTGCACTGCTTTGTATTTCAGATGAAGGTCTCCATCTTTCTGTCTTGAAAATGAGCCTTCCTCGACCTTCCCCCTACCTCCACTTCTGGTGACAACTGCACTACATTCCTCTGTAGACTGCAGGTTTTAAAATGAGAGCTTGATTATGAGCTACGTTCAGTTGCACTTCTGAGATGGAGAGGACTAGCTGCTACTGCCTGAACAAACATCTAAGGCAAGGGTTAAGAAAAAGTCTGCTGAAAGTGAAATGGTGTATCAAAATACAAAAGATGCTTCACTAGGACCTAGATTCTGACCACCTAAAACTTTTACCAAGTTCTATATGGAAAGGAAAACCAGAATCAGTTTGTTGCTTGCAATGGCATGTTATTAATGCATGACAGATACTACATCTATACATATTTAATAAAAAAGGGCGGTTATTTCTCTTCAGTTCTTCATTCTCTTTCAAGAAAGAGAAGCCAAAAGATGAAAATCCACCATGAACAAGTAGCCACTTGGCTACAGCTGGGAAAACACCAGTGCTTATTGTTAGATCACATAGCCCCAACAGCTGAATTGGTCTCTGACTGGAAGAGGCTCTGGCTGCCAGTGTCTTCCCAGGACTCCTGTGTACTAGTTTTGAACACCTGGAACAGGGAGATGATCTGTCTGTAGTGTAGAGTTTTATACCGCAGATAGCTAGGCAATTAATATTCAGATACATCTTATCAATAAACTAAGGCTTTTAAAGCTGTTGGCTTTTAGACACATCTACTTAGTGCTCCACTAATGTGCCCCAGCATCACTGTCCACGTATCACTGCCATACTGAGTTTAGCTGGTCAGACTTCTTCCAGAATGCAGTTCATCCAATTTAATGCTACCTGCAGGATGTCTGCCACATATCCGGTCCTCCGAGTGACAGCAGTGTGGGCGGGTTGGACCTATTCTTAGTGACTCCCATCAGGTCTTGACAACTAAATGGATTAAACACCTATAAGAAATATGAAGGCTGTTTCAGGTCACCATACTGGAAGCCTGGACCAAGCTTATTCTCTTGTGACAAAAAGGCTTTAGAAACAAGGGGGGAAAAGAGAGAACACAGAGCAGAGGGAGGGAGTCTATTAAGATGCCCTTCAAAAAGCTGGTGATATCTCCAAAGGCAGATGGCAAAATAGCAAACTCTGGTTTGTAAAATGCCAACATAACAAAGGATCAGGGAAAGATTCAATAAACAGTTCGGTCAAGACAAACTGGCTGATAAATCCTCTTTCAGTATGTTAGGTACAAAGTCTTTGGGACCAATAGACTATCGGACTATTAAAGGAGTACCAACAGAAGATGAATTCAAAACAAAAAGTTAAGGAAATTCTTCACACCAGCCTGGGGAGGTTTGTACTCCGGAGTCTTTCTTTAGAAGTAGTTTATCTTCTGTGTTCAGTAGAACAGAATTTGATTTTATTCATTCTTCTATTACCACTTGCTAAGGTCAGGTAATATTCAACGTAACATTCAAAAATAACTCCTACAGAACGGAGCAGGAAGGAGGGGAGAACAGGAGCTTCCCATCCTGAAGATTCAGACGTGTGACAGCAGTTACAGCAATAAAACTTGAGCTGGTTCCCAAGGTGCTACTTCCCCACTCTTAAGGTAGCTGGCAAATCAGAGATCATCAGCACACAACAATAAACACAAGAGCAGAAGTTGGACAGGCAGCAAAATTTCTGTCATGTTCTTAGCTAAGCATCAAGAGAGAATGAGATGACAAACCCAAGGCCTGAAAAGCTCAGCAGTTTGCCTAGCAAGGTGAGAAGCAACCGAACATGCCTCCAAAACAGCAGGGGACCACGGAGTATGATAGTTTAAATCACTGTATTTTCTGATACCTCTGCAATATTTCTAAGCACCTACAGCCAGAACAAGCCTCAGCCTTCCTCAAACAAAAAAAGAAAGTACCTCTCCCTAATTTTCACTGCTTAAGACAGTATGACACACAGGCAGAGATATCACACTACAGAGGAGATATGACTTAACCACTGGCAGGACCAGGTTTAAGTTCCCGCACTTGTAAAATTATCAAACAATGCAAATGCTACAGGCGTTCAGTGAAACTAAAAGCAATGAATTTACAGTGAGTTTTCACACATTATCCAGTTACAACCTTGCTGCAAGATATGAATATAACAAACAGCTATGTAATATTTATGAAAAGTATAAAGCAGTTGACTATCCAGCCTTAAATAACAGGGCAGTTCTGGGCTGACATCACTGTTACTTGTAACAGGGAATTTGTCTCCAGCCGTGGCAACACTGTAGAAGACCTCACTTAGCAAGTAGCAAAGTAATCAGCAACTGGGTCATAAAAACAAGATTTCCCAAGGACACAACCTTCTGCACAACTGACATTGGCCACTAAGACATAAGCTATTGTATTAATTAAACCGGGATCCTATGAGGTACAACAGTTCTGGTCCTACCCAACTTGCACTTAGATGACTACACTACAAAGCTGTGGAGTAAAAGAGAAAGAACATGCAATAAGCATATCCTTACAGTATCTCCCATGGCAGATGACCTGATCATCAGACTATATCCACTTCTAGCACTTCCATTTTTCTTTTGAACTACAAGTGAAGTAGCAGATCTGATTTTGGATCTGTATCAGACTGGTATCAGACCCAGAAAAAAATACCGCAACCTGTTTTCTTATGGGGAAAAAAGTCTTCTGCCATCACATTTCCTCTGTACTTACCCTCAACAGCTCAATGCCACCATATGAAAGTGAGATAATATTTATACCGGTACTGATGCAAGGCTGGTGTTTGAACTCAGGGCTCCTAGATACAAGGGAATTCTTAGGAGTGAGGTGATCAGTGACACAGCCAGTAACACTGAACAAAAGCCACTCAGACAAAGATCTGTACAAACCCAACTTTCTTGGCCTCAATGCAACAGCAGGTATCGTAAGAGCGCAGCAAAAATGCTGACTTTGGCTCTGTGAGCAGTGCTGGCGATCCACACAGGCAGACAGCAGGAGCTAGGACAGGCATGGAAGAATTGCATAACGGCTAAAGCCTCTGATCCCAGAAAACAGCAAAAAGCCCCTAGACTGTTAATCTGCTAACAGTGCCTAGTTTCTCACTCAGAAGAAAGCCACATTCTACTCTCCCATGCAATAGCAGATGGGAAAGCCATCACAATGCACTGTTCCTTGACAGCAGGTACTCAAACAGGCAGTGCCTGTGCAGCCCAGACCAGCTGGGACTGTCAAGCAGCCTGCCTGCACACAGCCATCTGTAGTAGCTCTCACCTGCTAAGTTGACCTCCCTAGCTGCGTCTGTCAAGACATCTCTGGAGTGGCAAGCTCTGCAGAAATTTAAAAGACTTTTCAACTTACAAAAAAAAAAAAAATACTAGAAACTAAAATTAATGTTTTAAACAGAAAAACAAAGTGCCTATGCAGAATAAAAAAAAAAAACCCCAAAACATGTATAGGCAGGTCTCTCCTAAGAGACTTGTCCTCTTTGGCAGGTTTGATTCTGGTCACTCTAGTGAGTTTTTGGATTGCAGCAAACACTATACAATCCCTCCCCCAAGGAAGTGGCTCTTTCTATCACAAGAGGTGTGGTCACCTGCTCCCCAACTCTATAGCATCCCCCCATCAGATGCAGGCTCTCAGGGCTCTGGCATCCCTTTTGCCACTTACCAATCAAGCAGGGATTACATCCCAGGCATTAGGTTTCACGACCTTGTAGTGTTCCCTTCTTTCTTTTGAGAAAGCCAGACTTCATGTTGTTTGGGTTGTCTTGATACTGCCCATATTTCCATATACAATCTAACTTCATCCATTTAAGAGTTTTTAATTGACTGCCCAAATTAAACCACCCAGATGTGACGTGATCTGCTTTGTAACACAGGAACTGAAACCTGTACCTTTCACAAACAATCCCATAAGCCTTGTAAGGTGGCTGTGCCACAAAATAGGGACCACATACTTTCCCATAGAAAAAGGGCAGCTAAGAACTAAGGGGTCCAAAAAATCTAGGAATGACGTTTCCCAAGAGGGACAGCTCTCATACAGCCTTCCAAGATCAGGAGACAACAATGATAAGGAACCAAATCTGAAGGTTCCTGGCTTCCTCAGTGTCACAGCCACCTTGTCAGACCTAAGACTAGAAGACAGTTACTGAAGGTGAACAAAATATCCTGTGGCCACATCTCAAAATTACAGGCATGACAAGAAGAATAAATGGAATTGATTAATTTGAAGTAACTCGCAAATTGAATTTTTAATAATTATTTTACCCTATAGAACAGCTTGAAAAAGAAGTCAGTTTAATTTCTTTCTAAAAAAAATACAGGAGCCTTAAAACTGAAGTAATCTAGCATTGTCAGAATGACCTTGAAGGGAAAAACAACCCCAAACCTCTAAACATTTTTGTTCCCAAAGCAAAGTAATTTTTTTGCTGCTCTTTGGATTGTCAAGTTCTTATCTAATATATCCGCGTTTGAAGCAACTATAATACCCAAGGAAGACATAATTAAGATAATTAACCTATCATACACACATAATTATGATTTCTACTTCAATACTTGGAAGAATTACTAACATGTTGCTACATGATACAAATTTTAAAAGAACTTCAAAGCAGCAGTTAGTAGGTTATAAAATAAAACAGGAGGCAATTAAACTGTTCAACTCATTGCAGAGACTACTACCACAAGAGAGTATACTTTGGTTGGGATGAATTTTCTTCACAGCAGACCATATGGTACTGTGTTTTGGATTTGTGATCAAAACAGTATTGATAACACACCAATATTTCAGCTATTGCTGAACAGTGCTTGCAGAGCAACGAGATCTTCTCTGTTTCCCCCTCTACTTTTCTACCTCCTGCCAGCAAGTTGTCTAAAAGGTAGGCAGGAGATTGTGAGGGGTCACTGACAGGACAGCTGACCCAAATTAATTAAAGGGATATTGCTCATCATATAACATCATGCTTGGCAAAAAACCCTGGGGGTCCTATTTTCCAAAGTAATTGTTGCTTAGAGACTGTCTGGGCATCCCACTGCTTGTGGAAGGTGGCGAGTTACTGCCTTTGTGTCACTTGATGTCCACACATGCACACTGTCCTTCATTTAAACTGTCGTCATCTTGACCCAAGAGTTTTTCTTGCTTTTGCTCTTCTGATTCTCATCTTGCTGGATGGGCCTGAGCCATCAGCTGGTGATTAATTGCTAACCAGGGTCAGCTCCCGTCAGAATCACAAAAGACAGAGTTAGTCCTTACAAACCAAGGAACGAGGAATCATGCAGGTCAGATCAAACAAAATTTAGACAACTCAGGGTTCCAGAAAAAAAAAACCCTACAGGTGAATTGAAAATACGTTGTAATAGCCGGGGATTTCAAGAGCAGAAAAGAAACAAAAAAAAAGTAGGTTTTTCAATACATCAGAAAACAGCTGGTTAAACGGGTTCTAATCTACCCAGACAAAGATAAGGCAGACAAAGTCAGCGCAATGACACTATGTATTTCTGCATCTGCTTTCACTTTAGGAGATGTGGAATAGAAAATCCTCAGATTTGTGTTAACTCTTTTCAGAAAAATGCAAGGTACTTCTTGGGGGCGAAAAGAAAAGAAACAGAAGTCAAAATACAAAACCCCACAAATAGGCTCAAAATGAAACATTAAATCCTATGTCAGAAACAAGCTGATGAGTGAGCCAATGGTGCTGACAAACTCAAAACCACCCTGCAGATTAAATTAGACCCATGTATTAGGACTCATCTGAATAATTGCCGAGCAAGCTGTGTCTGAAAAAAACATCTCAGCATGGAAGAATTTCTACACCTAGGTCAGGGAAGGTGAGCTGTACTCAGCTGCCTTGCTTTGCAGCAGAACTTGTCGGTGCCTTGCAGAGAAAGCCAGGTGCAGAGGAGGAGCAGAAAAGAGGCAAAACAAATGACAGTTCAGAGTACAGCTGTGATGAGCTGCAGAAGTAGATTAGTCCAATAACAACAGATAGAGAACCAAAGTTGAGAAGAAAAGTATAAACCACATTCCATATTCATCAACACAGAGCTGTATGGAGACACTTGGTGAGGAGATGCTCCCAGAAAACATCTGAAAGGTCAGGTTACGTTTGTAAGCTTTTCTGGACTGAACAACTGTTGCCGTCATCTCAAATCTATTGCATTTCATTACCTGCTCCCACAATAACTCCTCTCTGAGGCAAACCTGTGAAGGCTCAAATCTATTGCATTTCATTACCTGCTCCCACAATAACTCCTCTCTGAGGCAAACCTGTGAAGGCACAGGAGTTGCCTAAGGCCTCTCCTGCTACCTCTGGCACATGTGCTGTCTCCCTGACAATCACCATGGTTCATCAAGACTTATCAAGCCCCACAGGAAGCCTTGACACGCAACTGGCACCTCAGCTTCCAGCAGCAGGACTCAGCCATTAAGAGTTAGCTCACATACATTATCCAGCCAAAGCACTGTACCACAAACACACACCATACAAGGAGAAGGGTCATCCACACTGCCTCCTAATTTTTAATGGTGGGGGGTTTCTTGGGGGAAGGTGTGGGAGGAATATGCATGACTGGAGGAGACTTAAAGGCTCCAGATGTGCAGAAGTCCTTTAGAACATAATTAAAAATTTTGAGGGAACATACGTCCAGGCTGAGAAGTGTCATCTCACATAAGAAACAT
This sequence comes from Oreocharis arfaki, assembly GCA_013398015.1. Taxonomy (NCBI): domain Eukaryota; kingdom Metazoa; phylum Chordata; class Aves; order Passeriformes; family Paramythiidae; genus Oreocharis; species Oreocharis arfaki. Next base: position 226,742 of record VZRR01004311.1, read on the forward strand.
TTCTTGAATCCAACTCATGGACAATTTCCTGAGAAAGATGTACCATTCTTTAAGCTTTGACTTTTGCAGTGCTACACTGAAACTTACTGTGTGAGATCAAGGCTTCAAACACATGCAGTCTTGTCAATACCGATTCTGATCACTGATTCAGAGTCTAATCATTTCCTTCCAACATTTCACCTCTTACTAATTGTCTGCTGCAGACAAGATACTTCCTGGTAATTTACTTTCATTTCTTTAACATTTATGGTGAGACAAAGCACCAAAGTATGAATCCTACTTCTAAAACTCGAAGGCAATAGAATACCCACTCTTACGGTATCTGAGCTCTTAATAATTGTCCAACCTGTTCTCCTAAGCCTCAGTTGCAGATATTTTAAAACTTCTGTAAATAAATGAACAGTCAAGAGCACTTAAACTGTAGCTGATCCTTTGTGAGTTGGAAGAGGAATCAGAAGATCCAGCAATATCCTTTGAGACCTAGCATCTATTATACCTCTACTGTTTATCTATGAAACCACGTAGTTTTGCTATCAGACTCATGATTCTAAGCATCCAGTGAGGGTAACACAGATAACCATTTGATAAACAATCAAACTCACATGGAAAAAAAACTCCGAAACTTAAGATCATTGAAACAGGACACAGAATAAGCAAGTCTAAACTCCAATCATATGAAGCATGAGTATTCCAGCAGCCCCAGAAACAGAAAAGCATTGTGGTTTTAAAATAGGGTGTGATACCAGATAACAGTAGTGATTCACCTGGAAGACAAGGAGAGTACAAAAGCAAGAGACAAGCCAAAACCTGCACTGTAATGACAACACACAGTCACAGCCTTAACATCTCCTTTGGTGCTTGACTGAGAGGTTAAGAACAGGGCAACCTGTTTCATGAGTACAAATAATAGGAAAAACTATAGCCATCACAGAAGCAAAAGCCATCACAAACACAAATGGCCATTACCAGCTTATCTCCTGACAGTGATGCATGCTGCAGCCATCTGCAATCAAACACAGTAAAACCACTTCGCAAAGCAGCACAGCTTTTGCAATTTGAACCAAGATATTTAGTCACAACCAAGAGTCTGACCATAAAGGTTGCAGATGCAAGAGGGAACAATATTGGGAGCAAATGAATTTCCTGCCACAGTAAAATGTGTAAAATGTATGTCTCAATTTGACCATCCACACGCTTACATATGCAGAATGAGACAGTAACTCCTTATGCAACTGTTAATGTCTATTTACATACTGCCCTTTTTTAAATGAACAAACATAACATTTGGTCCCATTCATGTAGTTTCATGGTTTTGGGGTCAAGAGATGGATACATACATAACCTCTACCCAAAACCAGATATGCGTGCCAAACAAGCATTTCTACAATTATGAGATGGATTGTACTTTTTTTTCTTAGCTGCTTCCTGCCCTTCCATTCCCCTTGGATATTGCTTCTAGTAGCCTAAACCTCTGAGCAACTGGTACTCTGAACCTGATTTCTCCCAGGCAGACCATTAATGCAGGCAATGTCTCCTGACACACTCAACGGGCTCTGACATTTTAAGAAACGGAGGAAGGTCTGGGGAGTAGAGTAAGCAAAGAGGCTACTGCCCCTATTGAGAACAACATTTATGGTCACATCTTGTTAGACACCAGAAACTCTGCTAAAGACATACAGGTAACTGGGTTTTCATTTGGTTAGGATTCTCAAAGGACTACTTATTAACAGAAAACCCCCTACAAACTCACCAGATACAAGTTTCGTTCTTTCTCCAAAGATGACTTCCCAGAAACATTATCCCAATGATTACATTCAGTCTTTAATCAGACCTTCAACCCTGAACAGCTCTCTACAGACAGAAACACAGCAGAAGATGTTCAGAACTGTCAGCACACTGAAGCCTTACTGTGCTTGCCTCTGACAGTGAGAACTGGAAAAGGTGACCTTTACAGTCTGATACCTAAACAGCACGTGTTACTGCCTCTCTTCAATTCTTTCTTAGAAGTCTGTACTTATCAGAAAGTAACACCCTTTGTTCCTCAGGACAGAACAGAGAAAAATACAGTGGCACAAGACAGGGAAACCTAGCATGTGTTCTCTCCATGATGTTATTGAAAGCTATCTGTCCATTGCGTATAGCTTTAAACTGTGCTGCTGCCCTTGGGTGTGAATACTGTGTGCAGAGCCCTGGACACTATTTTTGTCACCAAAAAAAAATTCCTTGGTTTGCATCAGGGTGCTATTCATCTATTTCAGGATAAGTTAAGGTAGGGCTATCTAGCTAATGATAGGGTCTACTATAGTACCACGTAGACACCTAGTCTTGTCAAGCTTGTTATTTAAACCCCTGTCTAATTGGGCTAGACAGTTTGTACCACATGGTAATTGTTCGTACACTTCCAGTGAGGTGACAGCTAAGAAGAGAGCTGTACTTTCAGCAACTATAAATCACAGCAGAGGGGAGTGAGTAGAGATTACCAAATGCACACCCCACCCCTTCAATGCAGCAGAGCATGTAAGATGAGCTCTAAGTATAGGGCTCACTGCCAGTAAAGGGTAACTGCAAAAGGATTCAGTAAGGCCCATAGGGCCGTGCTTAACTTCTGGTGTCTGGTTAGGATCTTGTGGCTACTGTAATGCACAGATGGCTCTCATAGTTCTGTAAAGGCCCAGCTGAACTCAGCAAATGCAAATGTCAAAAACAGATCTGAGAAACACATCACAGGGATGACCTTAATTGCAACCTTGCAGCCTCTTGTTTCCCAGAGAAACAGACACCGCACAGGAGGAAAAATTTGCCACCTGAAATATCACCTGAACAAATCCTGCTACCTCCACACAAGGTCTAGCTATGCCAAGCAGCACTTTCATGACAGTGATCTCAAGGGCATCCTGCATTTCCTTTCCTCCAGCTGTAACCACTGCAGATCCCTTTTCTGCAGCAAAGAAAATAAAATAGTTCATATTGATATGGAATCAAAATGTGCACCAAATACAAGATGCTGCCACCACCTGATTCAGTAGGGGACTGACCTAGAAAACCCAAAAAGCTGAACAGGGTTGCAGCTGGACTGAGCACACCTAAACACTACAAATGGCTGCCGAAAGGAGACAGTCGCCTTTCCTCTGTGTTCATCCTGCCTCTTGAAAAGCTGTTTCAACTTGTGCTCTGGAAAGTGATCCATGAAAGAAAAATGGAACTTTTGTTTCAGATAAGCAATTTAAGTCAGGTCAGTGATGACTATGAGAACTGGGAGCAGCACAACTGAAAGCGAGGGACAGGCGAGATAGAAGAGAAGGTCACCATATTCTGCAGCAGAAACACAGACCACCTCAGCTGTATCATTTAACCTTACTTCAGGGGATTTGAAAAGGCAAGGGACAGAGAAATAGTCTGTTCTCTAAAGTGGAAGTGCTCAAAAAAGGGAAAATTGCATTGATGATTATGAAATGCAGATTCTTCAGGTCTCACCGCAAAACCAAAATCAATGGGACCATTCAACCAACTCAGCTCTGTCCTAGCTTGCTTGTCACTGAAGTGACTATTCAGCTCTTCAGGGTCAGTCTGTCTCACAACATGTACTTCCAAAGCATTTCTCAGGTTTTATTTATCTATTCATAAAAATCTTACCCTCCTTGAAGCCCAGTGAAAACAAATTGATAATGCCCTTCACACTATCAGCGTAAGAATCACCTCACCTGAGGGGAGAGGGGGAGAAGGAAGAAGACTGAGGGGGAAAAAAACAGGCAACAAACACAAACAAGAAAAATTATGGGAAAAGCAAACAGACCCATATCTTGTGGGAGACAGGGAAAAATCTTGTTGGCTTCCAAGAACTTAGGTTTCCCTTTCCCCCCTCCCTGCTCCAACTCATTAACTTACTAATTAAAAATAATTTTTGAGTAATCCTTATTGGGAGTTTCCTGTTTACACAGCAGTTACTCTGTGATCCAATAAACTCCCTGGCCTGAAGTACGTGACCTTGACACACACTCAGTCCAGAATACAGCAGTCACCTTGTAAACAGGAAGCTGCCAGTGCACCAAGGCAGAGGAACAAGAAGCACACAGAAGTTATACTTCTGCACCAGCACCTCCTGCAGCTTACTTCAAGTGCAAATCAGGAATTAAATCAAACAATACATCATGAATATCTATGTCAACAAGCATTTGCCAGAACTCTCTGAAGCTTTCTTGAAAAATCACAACATTTTTAAAAATTGTAAATATCTTCCATGGGCTGACATAGCCAAAAGTCTTTCGGGCATCACGGGGTGGCTCTTGAAAGGCTTTTAGGCATAAGGGAATTAGAGCAAAGCAGAGGAAATTTTTATTATAACCTGCACCTTACTGTTTTGGGGTTGTAGGCAGACGACAAGCATTAGTGCTTTTACATTCTGGAAGGTAACAGGCTTTATGGGAATCACACACATGGTAACACAAGCCAAATGTATGGGTGTATCAGTAGAGACTTAAATACCAGGCTGCAGCTGCACGGATGGCCCCCTGCTAACCTGCATCATAAAAGTCTGCCTTTTAATAAGAGCAAAAGCAGTAACAAGTCTTATCCTCTGATCTGAAACACAAATTTCAAACCAGCGGACTTTGCATTTTAGTCTTAGACAACTACTCTACTTTACAAAAGTGATAGTCTGACTTCACCTTGGTTCTCCACAGTTCCAAGTTACATAGACCACAATAGGACTACAAAATCTAATTTCCAAAAATACACCTCAAGCAATTGGTAGCCATTCCCACTCAGCCCCTTGATAGAGAGCAGAAGGCCTGGACATAAGAACAAGCCTAAATTTGTCTCTTATGGGGAACATAGATATTCTCAGCCACCCTAGTCATTTCTCAGTAGTGGCCCATCCTAGTAGACCGTCTCTAGAGAATGTCCATCAGCAGTTACTTGCACAAAAAAAAGGACAAATGGGCTAATATTAAGACATTATAAAGACTATTTCAAAGGGAGAACTTCCAAGCAGCTATAGTGATCTGGTTTTGAAAGGCATTCAGCAGACACCAAGGGAATTCTTCAACATTCCTTTAAAACAGGTTTGGGCAAAGCAATTAGCTGTCCCTTTAAATAACTGTATCTATCAAATCTCTGACACAGCAAGATCTAAAAGAGAACTCACTACCAAGTTTAGCATCATTTTTCCCCCTCCCTTCCACAGCAATTCACTATCTTGTAACCTACACAGGAAGCCACAGCTACCAGCTGCTTGCTGTACTAAGGAGTCTCTCCTACCCCACAATTCTTGAACAAGAGTCCATCAACAACAAAACATATTAGTGGTTAAGGGACCCCTGGAGATGGTTTAGTCTAAATAAAGCCATTACACCCTTGAAAACAGCATCAGCAGCTATGCCCACTTGCAGATATCCACCACCACTCACACTGTACCCATACTACAGCAAAGGTGCTGGACTCATGCTACCAATATTTGAACTTTGTCCCATGCGAAAGGCGTGAAACCCTGCAAAACGGCCATGATGGGCTTTAAAGTACAGTATCCTCCAAAGCTGTCTTGGTGCACCTGCAGATTCAAAGGGAAGTAGAAAAACTGATGTGAGCAGCAGCCCTGCGGAAGTGCCCTTCCATTTAACTCGTGATAACGGCACCATCTAGTGCATCACGCGCAAACAGACCTTCTTTCCACAGGTAACAAAACAGGCAGTAAAGTTAATACCACACAGTAATTTCTAGTAAAATTAGAAAACACAGGTATTGCTTATCAGTAACACATGTTAAAAAAACTTGTGTGCATACCAGTCACTGAAAGGTCACTCCACAAGCAGCTTACCCAAGTGATGATCGATGTGATCAGAACAGACACAGGATAATTGCTTCAGTCTTTGGCTACAGAATCAAGAAGTTAAGTGCCAGCAAAACTACTACTGTCAAGTCCTGCCTATTTGACAAAGTAACACTCCAGAGAACAGATAAATGGGATAAATGTTGAATGAGTTCAAGTTGTAGCACTACAGCAGTAAGCACCTTTCATCAAACCAAGAAGCCAATACAAAGCTGAAGAATGTGCACCTTTATTTCGTGCTGTAAAACTTCACAATCACCTCATAATGTTCACCTCATCACATAATTCCATCTTTCATCATCTCTCTCTGTAGAAATATTTCAGTTCTTCAGGGCATACTTTCATCCTCTGTTCAGACTTTGTTTGCACAGCTTTGAAGTGAGATAGACAACACCAAGCAGTGCTACAGAGTGCCTTTTGCACTCCAGCCTCCATCATTGGAAAGGAAAAGTGCTTCCTTAAGCCAGCCAACAGCTGCTGTGCTGACCAGGCATTTTTACCAACCTGTCCACTCTGGGAGCACAGGCAAACACACTGACTATCAGGAGTGAAGATTCCTGGAACTGGATTGTTTTGGAGGGGGGAATTCAAGGCATTTAGTTGACTGGCTGCACCTATTAGGCTACTCTAGCAAATACCTGCAGCCTCAAAATAAAAATTATCCCATAGTCTATAGCATTACTCACCTTGTTATGCCTCTATTCCAGTTAAAGAAAAAGAGAAAAAAAAAAAAAGGCAGATAGAGCATTTGTAACAGTAGCATGTCAGCTAATAGGATATAAACATATAAATTACCATAGTGGACAAAACAAGCCCTTACTTTATAATTGCAAATTACACACAGCCCTAATCATAGAATCATGGAATCATTAAGGTTGGAAAAGACCTCCAAGATCATCAAGTCCAACCTTTGACCAATTAACACCATGTCAACTACACTGTAGCAGTAAGTGCCACTGTCCAGTCAGCTTCTGAATGCCTCCAGGGGTGGTGACTGTACCACCTCCCTAGGCAGCTCATTCCAATGCTTAACCAACCTTCCAATGAAAAAATTCTTCCCACTATCCAACCTGAACCTTCCCTGGCACAGCATGAGGACATTTCCTCTCATCCTGCTGATACTTGCCTGGGAAAAGGGGCCAATCTGCACTGCACAATAACTTTCTTTCACGCAGCTGTAGAAAACAACAAGTTCTCCACTGAGCCTCCTGTTCCTTTGGGTAAGCCTCCATCTTAGGCGCCAGCTTCTCCAGGAGAATGCTGTGAGACACAGCATCCAAGGCTTTACTGAAGTCCATGTAGACACATCCACAGCCTCTCCCTCATCCAATAGGCAGGTCACCCGGTCATAAAAGGAGATCAGGTTAGTCAAGAAGGACCTGCCTTTCCTAAACCCATACTGTGGCCTGATCCCCTGGTTGTCCTGTGCCTACTGGAAACCTACCAAATGTAACTTAGTGCCCAAGCTTCTTCATAAACTGCCTGAAAGGGCAACTAATACGAGGTGGTAAAGTTTCCACCTACATTATGGTAGAAAAGGGTGATACTCTAAACTGAAAGTTATTTTTAAAATTATTTGGATGGATAAAGCACACTTGTGTCATATTCATAGAATCACAGAATGGTTTGGGTCGGAAATGACCTTAAAGGTCATCCGGATCCAACCCTGTTGCCATGGGCAGGGACACCTTCCACTAGATCAGGTTGCTCAGGGCTCCATCTATCCTGCCCTTGAACACTTCCAGGGATGAGGCACACACAGCTTCTCTGGGCAGCCTGTGCCAGTGCCTCACCACTCTTATCATAAAAAAATTCCCTCCTGATATATAATCTAAACCCACTCTCTTTCATTTTGAAGCCATTCCAACTTGTCCTAGCCCTACATGTCCTAGTAAAAAGTCTCCCACCATCTTTCTTGTAGACTCCCTTCAAGTACTGGAAGACCACAATTAGGTCACCCCAAAGTCTTCTCTGGGCTGAACAATCCCAACTCTTTCAGCTTTCCCTCATAGGAGAGATGCTCCAGCCCCCTCATCAGCTTGGTGACCCTCGTCTGAACTGGCCTGATTGCCAGGAGAAAGAAAAAAACAATGAGAAGGAAAAAAAAATGGTAAAAGACAAGAGAAAACCAGGGAACAGCAATGCCCAGCACCAGGGGTTAACCAAGCACTGTTTCTTTGTCCCACTCAAGACTCTCAGAAAGGGCTCCAATATCACACACAGCTGTCACAACAGCACGGAGACGCCGAGAAATGCGAGCTTCCCGCACTTCCGAGGGGGCACAAGTCTTCTCCTTTCCCTACACCTCTTTTCCCACCCAGGGGAACACAGCTCAGGGCCCTGCCAGGGACCAACATGGCGGCTGCGCCCTCACCGCCCCGGGTGGCGCATGCGCGGTCCCCGCCCGCCCGCGGCGCGCTCTGACGCGAGACGCGTAAACAAAGCGGCGCCCTGTGGGAAGAGGGAAGCGCTACGTGCAGGAAGAGGGAGCCTCCATCTTAGGCGCTCGTCGCGGCGGCGGGATGGCGACGGATAGCCGGGAGGAGAAGGGTACGTGGCGGTAGAGGCGGGGGGGTAGGTGTTAGGCCTCGGGGAGTGGGGAAGGCTCGGGCGGGGGCCCGATCCCTGCTCGAGCCTTCCCCCCTCCCTGGGGCCGCCTTGGAAGCTCGTGCTGGGCCTTCACCCCGGGGGACGTAGGTCTCCTACAGGGGAGCGGAGGGGCGGCAGGGTCAGGAGCGACTCTCCGAGGATGATTTTTTTTTTTTTGCGGGAACGCTCCCTGTGTTTTGCTGGGGAGCTGGAGGTAATAGGGCCCCTCAAACTGTGGTGTCCCGGCGGCAGCGGGCTCGGGACAAGGTGACTCGAGTAACGGGAAGAGGGAGAAGTTCGTGGGCCGTAAGTTTTACGTTATGGACAGCGGGTTACTGCTGGTTGTCTTTTCGCAGAAAGTATTTGCCTTTTTTTTTTTTTTCCCCCGGCTTTTTATTTCTGCTTGGATCACTAGGCCGTTTTGGTTTTGGGGTTTTTTGCAGGATTTTCTGTGGAGGGATGTAATTACTTTAGTAAGCAGAAACTGGTGTTGGAATCTTGTTTTGGCGGTCGTTGCTCGGCTTTTGCAGTCAGCTATGATTTCTGGGCGCTGTGGATAAATAAATTTGAGTAAGAAGAATATGGCATTTTCAGAGTCATTACTCTGGAATAATAATCTGGGATAATTAGTCTCGAGTCATAGAATCACAGCTCTTAAAACTGATTACCGCTATACGTGGAAGCTGAAGTGATCCGCATGTTATCTGTGAGATTTTGTCAATCAATGAATCCTCACAAAATAGCCTCTTTTGAAGGAAAACCAAAGTTAGATGTAGCAGATTGCTGTTTGGTGGTTAGTGCAGGGAGTTGCAGATTTGTAAAAAGGATAAAGTATCACTAGGGTATGGTTGCTTGGTTTAGTTCTTTGGGAATTCTATGGAGAATATGCTTCGTGTAAGGCCTTTTGCAGGATATGTGTCCACAAAATGACTTTGTCAGAGTGGTAAGAGTTTGCTGTCTGGTATTTATTGTGGAACTGTATGACAGGGAAAATTCCCAGTAGATTTTGTTAGAACTGATAAATAAAATTAATGGTGGTGCTTAACCCTTAATGGTATTATTTTAAGACTGGTAGATTAGGATATGATCAGGTTGTGTTGAAACAGATCTCATCTGCCACTGTGGATGAGCAGTGAATTTGAAATGTTTGCTGTTGCCATCTGTAAATTTCTATTAATATAATCATTTATCTAGTCGGGCTTGAATATTTTTTTGTTAAGTATTTTTTAAGCACTGCCAATGATCAAGTTTTCTTTTTACTTTAATTTGCTTTTAATTATTTCTCATGTGAAAGGGGTTATTTTGACTGAATAGCAGGTGTTGATGGACATTTGTTTGCAACTGAACTGATTTCTGCTGGAATTGGTCCCATTGGAAGAGAAATGCTGTTTGACCACTTTAAAAAGCAGAAATAAGGCTTGCAGACCTGTTTATTTTGAAATCACAGGGTCTTATTTCTTTTGTGCCGAATCAGATTTTTGCTTGGACCCTTCCAATAGATCTAATGCTCCTGGCCAGCAGAGGAAATGGCCTCCCAGGCTACCTTCCTGCTGTTTTGGGTGAGTTGAATTTGTTCATGGAAGGATCCCACAAAAGACAAGTGGCAGGAGAGCCCTGTGGGGAGTATCTGTCATGGAAAGAACTCATTTGGTCCCTCCCTCTTCAGTGGTGATGGACTATAAAATACCTGTCCTCTGCCATTTTTCTGTTTCTGCTTTTGTGTTTTTCCTCATACCTCTCTGAGATAATTTAGCTCTTCAGGTTGAGCACTGACAGTGGCAGTTCAGTGAGAGGAATCTTCCTTGTGCAAGTCAGTCAAGCAGTGTATCCAGTGCAAGAGAGAGACAGGAAACAGGCTGCTAAATAAATCTGGAAATTTGTTTCTAAACGAGTCAGGTAGATGTGCCTATAGAAGGGGATGGGGGAACTCATCCTGCTCCTGTCTCTTGCACCCTTGTTGAAGGTTCCAGCTGCAAATGAAGCCCATCTAACTTGGAAGGGATTTAGGAGAGAGTATGTGTCAGACTTGTGTTTTCTGTTAAATTTTCCTTCTCATTTATTTCTGAATGAGCTGATACAAGAGTCTTTTAGCACCTCTGAATGCAGCTGCAGTAGGTAGGGTAAATGTAGTTTACTCAAGTATGCTGTTGTCTCACCAAGAGGGAAACAAATCTAAGATTCAATATCTGTGATCTGAGATGGATGGTATGTTTAATTTCCTAATCCTGGTGCACCTCTTTTTCATTAGTGTCCAGCAAAAAAATCTTGTGCTCTGGACTTGCCAAGCTTCCTGTGGGCAAGCAGAATGCAAGACAGGAAATTGCATCCCATGTTTGGCAGTTGCACAGCCGTGAATCTGGCTTTGATATATTTATCAGTAACAGCAAGAATATCTGCTGTGGATGTATAAGTGTCTACAAACATAAAGGGCTGTTTCCAAGAGAATTATGATGCAAGTTCGTGTTGCATTTAAATGCCTGCTGACTGTAAACTGCCGGGGAAAGGTTTGATCCACTTCTCTCTGCACCATTTCCTTTGCATTAGACACACCAGCTGAGAAATCCAGGGATCACTTCTGCATTCCCCTATCATCAAAAATGTGGAAAAGTGCCAGCAGGAAAGTTAGCGTGCATGCTGACTTCAGATTTGCTAGTATACAGTAGAGACACAATTGTAATACCTTTTTTTTTTTTTTTAAATAATGTGGATTGTGTTTGGGGGTTTTTGATATCAATCTGTAAAACTTCTTTTGTGGCTCAGCTCAAGATTTTGATATAGACAAGCAGCCAAGCTCAGGAGGACTTAATTTACTGCATTACCTCAATTTCGTGCAGTACAGGAGTCCTTACCTGCATCTGCTACGGATATTGTCAACCAGCTGAATCCTTGGAGTTTGCTCTGGTTTCTTTTTCCTGAGCACAGAAAATACAATCAATCACAAAGTGGAAAGAACTAATAATTTTGGAGAAGAAACATGAGATTCCAAAATTAATACCTTCTTTTATTTTTCCCTTTGCATGCTTAGGCTTAGTTCACTCTTAGTTTTTAAAGTGCTTGGAATATAGATCTGCAGCCTTAAAGCTGGTGCATCCTCATTCTACTGGAATCACCACATATCCTCTTTGGTTTCAGGCAAAGTGAAACAGCCAGAAATGGTGACAGATTTAAAAATTTTGTGAGCGAGCGTGGTCATTTACTGCTTCTGGCATGAATTTTCTTTAACACTTGCCCTTTTGATCAAGTTTTTTTCAGAGCAGTTCAGAGTTAATTAGGCAGCAAATGAGTACTGTTTTCCCCATTGTGTTTTTTCCATTTGTAAGTGAACCACAAAACCTTTCCCTTCTAACACAGCGATGACAACAAAAATAGTGGAAGAGAGGTGTTTCAACACGCAAGTTTCAGAATTCTGCAGAGATACAGGTCCTTCCTCTTTACTAATGGGACTCAGACTGTCTCCTGGTCACCCTTTTTCTAGAATTTTATACAGGCTTCTATGTTAGCTTTCATTTGTAGGTCAGCTTTCCTGCAAAGCTTGTGTGATGTGAGGAGCCAACTTGGACCTTGTTTAGCGGTCTAAATGCATCTTGTGACATATTTTAATTCTTTTATTTACTCTGCTTGGTCCTTCCAATTGAAAGTGTAGAAATAAATCAAGAAGACATCAATTTTTGCTTTGTTGCAGATCTGTAGCCCTAAAGGAAATGTTTGGGTTTGTAAATACTAGTTCTGTAGTTTACATGTCCAGAATTTTTATGGTTTTTGACTTTTTTTTGTGTATTTTCAGATGGTGAACTGAATGTTCTGGATGACATTTTGACTGATGCTCCTGACCAGGATGATGAGTTGTATAACCCTGACAGTGAGCAAGACAAAAGTGAGAAAAAGGGTATGTGACTTTGGTAGTGGATGTCCTGCAGGAACATAAATGGTAAATTAATTTACCATTACCATTAAGTGTAATTTAACTCTTATTACAGTTAAAGTCTTTGAAGTAGTGGATTTTATAACTTGATTTGAAGAGCAAATGAGTTCCGAAAGTCTTTATTTCATGGACCTGTGCTTTTTCACCTGACCTTCCAAGGAAACAGTCAAGTCCATTTCCTTTTGTCTTTGTCTTGTTGTGAATTCATTTGCTGTTAGAAAATGACTGTCCTTTTTGGCTCAATGAAATGAGATGGAAGTGGAGCAGAGGGGTTGCAAAGTCTGATTCCAGCTCAGTTCTTGATTTGGCTTTGGGCCAATCCCATAACCATTTAATTTAGCATTTCCATGTATAAAATCTAAGAAACATCTACCTGTTTTGAAGTAAAGTACATGTTTTAGAACATGAGCTGTTCTTAAGCAGTTTTGAGTGTTGCTGCAAAGCCTACAACTGGAAGATGTTCCCTATGACTGCAGTGTAGGGAGCAATTTAGGTAATTACCTAAAATAGAGAAAGTAGGAGCCTCTGTACAGTTTTTGGTTTGATGTTGGAAATAACACTGAACTTGATATTTCTTTGTGTTTAAGGATCAAAAAGAAAAACTGACAGGATGGAAAACGCTGAGAGCAAGAGGCAAAAACCTTCTGTGCATTCCTCAAGGCAGATGATACCGAAGCCTCCCAGTTCATCTGTTAGCAATAACAAGAGAATAGTGAGTATGAAAGGAAAGCCAGTGTCAGAATACAAGACTGAGGAGTATCAGAGATCTGACAGAAACAAGCGCCCGGATGGCGATCGAAAGATGCGAATGTCAAGCAGTTCCAGGGAGCCTTATAAAGGACAACCAGAAAAATCTTGCATGAGGAAGAGGGATATTGACAGAAGGGCAAAGTCTTCTACACCGGACGGTTCAGAGGTATTAAGTATTCTTGCTGCCTTATAAATAAAGCAATTTTATGAGACTTTTATAAGGCACGTTCTCTTAGGACTGTGTGTGCATCCTGACAATGTTACATGACTGCTGATTCACTTTTTCTTTAAACATCAGAGAATCAGGCATGATGTGGATAGAAGACCAAGCAGATCTAGCCATTCTTCTAAAGAAGAGGTGAACTCTGAGGAATATTGTTCAGATCACGAGACTGGCAGTAGTGGTTCCTCTGAACAAGGCAACACAGAAAATGAGGAGGAAGGAATGGAAGAAGAGGAAGATGATGAAGGGGAGGAGGATGAAGAGGTGGAGGAAGATGGGGAGGAAGATGAAGAAGAGTATGAACAGGATGAGAGGGATCAGAAGGAAGGAAATGACTATGACACACGGAGTGAAGCTAGCGATTCTGAGTCTGAATCTGCCTCTTTCACAGATGGGTCAGTCAGATCTGGGTCTGGTTCAGATGCATCAGGTAGGCAGCATCTTGCATTCTAATCTGAAATACCTTGCCACTGAAAGTTTGGCAATTTTTAAAGATAACCACTTCCTGATCAGGTCAAAAGCAAGCCGTGGTAGCACAAGTCAGGAAGATGTTAATTATGAAATACCATAGGAAAGGAAAAAATGTACTGGAAAGTGGTAAAACAAAATTGTGAATATCCAGATTACTGTGTTTAGGATTTGTCGTGTTCTTGACTGCTTTGGCCTTGCCGTTCAATGCTTTGAAACACTAAAATTAGTATTTTTTTAGGTATCTTATGGCTTCATTTTCCACATGATTTATGTTAATTTGGTGTTGAGCTGTTTGGTATCCATCTAGATAAATGCCCAGGTAGACTGGTGTAGTAAAAGCACCATATTCCTGGGGAAGGATAATTGAATCGTAAATAGTGGCTGTGTACGGCATAGAAGATCTAAACTTAAGTTGAAATTATTAGCTATTATGGCAAATTTAGAATGAAATAAATGTTTGAAGCAGAAACTAGAAACAATTGCTTTGTAATTGTATATTATAACTGGTCCTAACTTACAGATGTGAAGTGCTAATGACGGAAATACTTTTGGGTTTGGCTGTTCGTTGTTTGTTTTTTCTAGGAAAGCAGCTTGCAATCCTGTTAAGATTCCTATTGTGTATCTTCCTTGTCTGAAGTCTCCATAGGTGGTCATCCTGCTTAACATGCAGCCTTTTTTAGCTCAGCTCTGCTGTTTGGGATTAGAGACAGCAAGGTGTAACCTAAAGACAAGTGAAGCTGTAATAACTGTTCTAAAAAGCTCTGTGGTATAACGTAACACGTCTTAAGAGTGGAAATAATCGCCTGTGTGCCACAGTGTTTTGTTTTCCTGTCTCTTACCATTTTTTGGAGCTCTGAGCAAATGAGCTCATATCACTATCGCAACACAGTTTGTGCTCTATGTTGCACATTTGGGTGAAGGCTGGAAAGAAGCGCTAACCCACCCTTACTAAAAATATAATAATAAGAAATTCTGTCTCTAAACGTTGCACAGATTTACTAAATTTGTGCCGTTTGTCTTCCTTTTGTGAATGACAAGCTTGAGTAACTAGCATTTGCTTCTTTTGTGCATGATAGTTTTGTGGCAGCAACCACAGTTTTAATGTGCAAGCCAAACGGCAACTTCGCTTTTACTGATGTCGTTTTCCAGTCTCATTACTTTTTAATCTCAACTTTGCCTGTGTTTAAAATGTGGCTTTTGTTTTTTATTGTTTCTTTTAGACGAGAAAAAGAAGGAGAGAAAGAGAGCTAGAGGTATCTCTCCAATTGTTTTTGACAGAAGTGGAAGTTCTGCATCAGAATCATATGCAGGTATTTTTCCCTTTAGTTGCTTGTCATTGTGACTTGCATCAAGTTTAATGTCTAATCTAAAATAAATATAACTGGCTGTAGAGATTTATGGGGGTATGTAGCTTTGTATAATTTGGTATTGACTTCTGGCATGTTGTGTGTGGATACCTTCGAGGGGAAATAGGCTTTCTTGTTACTTTAATGCTATTCTGTTGCTTAAGTGGAATTTTCACTTTTTTTTTTTTTTAAAACTTGGAAGATGATGATTCAGTGACTAGTTTTCTGAGTAGGAAATTGTTCAAATACTATTTAAAAAAAACAAACCCAAATCAAACAACCCAAAACCAAAACCAAAAAAAACCAAAACAAAACACTCGTGCACATTGAATAGTATTTTTTGTGTGTGTGGGTGCGCGCCAGAAAGCGTAATTTGTCATGAATGAAAATTGTATGTGACAAGGCTGTAGAAATTGTATATTATCTCTATTAAGGCTCAATCTGAACAAATGTACTTTGGCTAAACACAGGTTCAGAAAAGAAGCATGAGAAATTATCATCTTCCGTTCGTGCTGTCCAAAAAGGTATCATTTAAATTTGAATTTTTAATGCATGCCCCATAGCAAGCCATTGTCTTTGTTGATTAAATTACCTGTAAGTAGTGATGTTCTGATATAAATCAATTTGCGCACGTCATTGTTCTGAGCATGATAATTGAATCTTGAGCTACTTTTGCATGTGTTGAGAGCGATATGCAAAAAGTTCCGTCACTTTGCTCTTTGCAGAAGCAGCAGGTTTAAAAAGGAAGTGCTTAAAAGTGCAAAGAGGAACAGTATTCACCATTCTCTATTGAACAACTTGTGCTTGTTACGAGTGTTACCCATCATTTATGCAAAGATTCTTAAGCAAGGAAATAAGTCCTACGTATCGGAACATCACTGAATCATGCTGATTTTATTTTACTTTTTTCTTTACCTGGATATCTAAATTTTAGTTTTGGTTTGGTTTCCCCTGGCATTTTGCACTCTGCAGCTTTGACTTCAAGTTGGGTGGTTGACTGTGATAATACAAAGATAGGAACTGGGTGGGATATTGTGTATTTTGAAGGAAGCAAACAACTATCGATACTCAAAGCAACATGCTTGATAAGTATTTACCGTTTGGCTTATTTGATACTTTGTTTTCTTTTCAGACCAAACAAGTAAACTTAAATATATTCTCCAAGATGCAAGATTCTTTCTCATCAAGAGTAATAACCATGAAAATGTATCGCTTGCTAAGGCAAAGGTATGTTCCATTTTCTTCAAACTGATCACTTTGTATGTTTTCGAACGCACCCATCATAGTTTGGAATCCAGAGTGTGCAGTTGGATGCACAAATTTCTTCATCACTCAGATCTCTGTAGATGCAGCAACAAAAGCTACTGCACCTTGGTTCTGCTGCTTCCACTGTAACCTAGAAAAGTTCCTAGACCATCAGCTATTTATCTTGGCAAGAACAGGGTTTAAAGGGGTCTTAGGGTCTGTTTGATAACATCCTAAGCCAACCTCCATTGGGAATGCTGGGGTGGTATTTTCTCCCCTCCGTCAGCACCTCTCTTCCTGTTGCTGTGCTCTGAAAAGGTTCAGAAGGTTGTTTGGCTTTTTTTCTAATGCTATACAAGTAATTTTTGTCAAGTGTTTCAGGATCTGAAGCCTTACTGTGGAAATATGTGCCTGGCAGTGCTCATGTGAGTGAGTTCTTAGGCAAGGATTCCAGAGCAGTGGACTTCAGCTGCTGACTAATTGCGCTGGGTGTCCATTGCACCACTCTGGTGGTTTTATATTGGCATGTGTTCTTTGGAACGGGTTGTAGAGAAAATATTTGATTTGCTGTTACGCAATATACACAGAGTAGGTGATTCTATTAATGAAGATTTTCTAAATCAGAATGAAAATAGCACTAAAACGATTAAACAAATCTCGAAGTCCTGAGCATGTTTGGTTTGCACCCCTCCTTCAAGCTTTGGGTCTGATCTGTGCAGTGAACACCATTCTGACTGGTGTTTGCTTTACCTCTGTAAGGGAGTATATCCTTTTTTGTGCCTCATCCATGTATGAAGCTGCAGTAGTACCCTTGTTCCTGAAGTTCTTGGAGTGGATGCCTTGTCTTTCAGGTAGGGGTATCAGTGCTTTAACGTTGGACTTCCATGAAACTTGCTTTTGTGGTGCCAGTGTGATAGGCTGTTCCGCTTCACAGCAGGGCTTTACAAGCAGCCAAAAGCCATGTAATCTGACTGAAAGCTAGCAAAACCCCCAAATAGTTTTCTGGTGACTATAAGGAATTACCAGAATCAGGCAAACACTGATCTGAGTTCAGAGTAGGGTATGAATACATACCTCCACTAAAGAAATGTAAGGGAAGGAACATTGTCTTTGGTAGACTGTAGATCCTATTCTGAGGCTGAAGCTTGTTTGCCCAGAAAATGGACTGAGGAGTAATTTGATAAACTGTTACTCTATAGCTCAGCTCAGTTGGTACCTTAAAACAGATTGGGTTTTACTGTTTGTGGCTGCACAATGGCTGGGAAAAGGTACTGCTTAATAGGTGGAGGTGTGAAAGGGTGAACAAAGTGGTTCGAGTTGTCTTGACAGTTTTAAGTGTTAGTCTGGTGTCTTTAATGTTGCTGGCATTTCACTGAAAGAGTTTTAAAGTCTGGAAACTGTCCTCAACAAATCTGCAATACTATACTGAAGTCCACCTGCCCACCTTTCAGTATATATTATGTTGTTTTTTTCATAATTTTTGTATGTTATATAATACATGAATTCCCAAAGTCACTTGAAACATACATGGAAACTTTCACCCTTACTGTTTTTAAGGTATGTGTCCATCATTATAATTACAATGGAAGTCTTATAGATGGTCTAAATGCATCTTCAGTGTTCGAAAAAAGGTTGAAAAGCCAGTGTTTTAAAAGTTTTAGCACAAGGCAGGCTAAAATATTTCTTGAAGGAAATTAATTTAGCAAAATCTTTTTCTTTCCATTACCTTCTATTCCAGTACACTATTTCGGTCTTGGTTTTCCTCACCTGCATAACATATTTATGTTAGCTGAGTCATTTGAGACGAATTCTTATGTTTTGGTGATGGGGTGGGTGTTTTTCTGTTTTAGGGAGTATGGTCAACACTTCCAGTGAATGAAAAGAAGCTTAATGCTGCATTTAGATCAGCAAGGAGTGTTATTTTGATATTTTCAGTAAGAGAGAGTGGCAAATTCCAAGGTAAGGGAAAGTGAACTATTATCAAGGTAAGTGAGAGTGAGTTTTATGTGCAATAGTTTTTCTCTTGTATCTTTGTTACAATTCATACAAAATCCTTTAGGGTTTGCAAGATTGTCTTCAGAGTCCCATCATGGAGGATCACCTATACACTGGGTGCTGCCTGCGGGAATGAATGCAAAAATGTTGGGAGGTGTCTTTAAAATTGACTGGATTTGCAGGTAAATAATTGTGCATTTATGCTGCTGTTAGTAACAAGGCATTATAATACAATTTCTGCGTGTTACTCAAGTGCTGACAGCATCCTTCTGAAACTTGATTCAGCTAGAGATCTGTCCTCACTGCTCACCTGAATAGATAGCTGTGGATGAAAAAACAAAAAAAAAATCATATAAGGACAAATCTGTCTCGATCTGACTGAACAGAGAAAATACTATCCTTCTAAAATAACATATGGAATAGTGCAAGTAATTGCATTAGTTTAGGTTGTGAACAGTATGTTCATTGATTTAACTGAGTGTGTTCTTACAGAAAAGATTTTGAATCTCTATTAAGGAAAAAAGTTACAGCAGTCCTGCAAAACACATTGCATGGTTGTACAAGTACTTTGGACTGCCGGAAAGATTAAATACAGGAAAAGCGAGACTTTGAATTAGGGAAAAATCTGTGTTGGAAAGGTCCTCTTGAAGCTACTGACTCCTGCCTCCAGCTCAAAGCAGTTCTAGCTTCATAGTTAGGTCAGTGCTCAGGGATTTATTTCAGTAGGTGCCAGGAGCTACCGTATCATGTAGAGGCTGGTCATTGTATTCAGATGGTGAGGTAATAAACAAGCACAACCTCGATATTGCACAAAGACAAAAAAATTTCCTTTAAAAGTAGAGCCTGTTGTAATACAGGCTATATTAGTTAATACTGGAATAAGTCGAAGTGTAATCTTCAGTTACCAATATGTAGAACTTAAGAATATGTTCAGAGACCTGACAGTACAAAGAATAACAGGATTATTTTGTATGTAATCTCCTGCTGTATGCGTTTTTAATTCTTTCCTTAATAAAAAAATGGAGGCAAAACTATAAATGGTGCCACTTGCATATTTAGGCGGGAATTGCCATTCACTAAGTCTGCTCACCTGACCAATCCTTGGAACGAACATAAGCCAGTAAAGATTGGACGCGATGGACAGGTTTGTTAATTCTTACTTTTTTTTACTATAACTGACAACCTGTAGTGCTTGCTTCCAGCTTTGAATGTGTAGGAGATTAGGAATGTTTTTAGATCAGTTACTTACAGTAGAGTGCTGTGTGAAAGGCACTCTGCTTCTTTCTAATGGTCTTGGGGAAGAAGGAGAAGGAAACAATACAGTGCCAATTCTGTTGTCATCTTTGTGATAAACAGTGTTTGCTTCGAAACTGATATTTTGAATTTGAAATGTAATGTGCCTTGCATTATATGGAGTGCAAACCATATAGCATCAGTTTTTAAGACAAAGTTCTGGTGTTTCCAGTTGTGCTCTGCATTGCTTTTTTTATGTATATACTGTATTGCTTAAGGCATAGACTCCCATTATAGAATATATGCTAAGCAAATTTTAAGTGGGTCTGGCTCTTTGTCTTGTCAGACATACCAGAGTGCAGGTATGTTGCTGCTGTCATCAAGTGTGCAAGCCATGGGTAAAATAATGGGTTCTGCTTTCTTAAGGCAAGGTGGGAGTATGTATAATATCCATACTGTATGGAAAGTGTCTAATCTGTGCTGCATTGTTTTTCCCACAGATATGTTTGCTTTGTTGTGTAGTAGGAGAAAAACAATAGTCTTGGTCTTGTTTTTAGTTTAGTGTGAACTTCAAAAAAAAGAAAAGATTTCAGTTAATTTAGCTTCTGTTAAATGGTCAAGGAGATTTTTTTTTTTTTTTAATGTTTTGTCCACAATAGAGTTGCAAACTGGACATGTTTGAGCTTTTTTTATAAAATCACTGTACTGTTACGTTCTGGACAAGCGTTGTCTGATGCTTGCTCTCCCTGCTTCTCAATTCTGGTTATTTCCTGAAGTGGTTGTCATTTATCCATTTATATCTCCACAACTCTGGATGGATCTCTCTTCTGAGGATGCGTGCACTGAAATTCTGCCTTTATGACATCATTTGGGAAGGTGTTCTGCAGCCTGCAGTGACCAGGTTGAAGAAGCACTTTTTGGGATTGTTTTGCACCTGGCTCCTGCTAGATTCGTTTGATGGCCCGAGTTCTTTTACTGGAAGAGGGAGTCAGCAAGTTTATTTCTGTCCCTTTCTCCTCCAGACAACTTGTGGTGTCCGATGCTCCCATTATCTCCATCTTATTCCCCATATCCCGCATATTTCTCTTGTAATGCAGGCTGGAGAGACCCGACCTACTCAGTCATTGCATGTAGGAATTGTTGCACTCATTCAGTTATCCTTGGTGCCCTGCTTTGAAGCTTTTTTATTTCTACTGTCCCTTATTTTTTGAGATGCAGGGGCACAACTGTACCCGGTATTTAAGGTGTGAGTGGAACATGAACTTTCATTGTGATATAATGACTCTTATTCCGTATTCCTTTCCTGAGAATCCTGAACACACAAACTGCTTGTTTTGACTGCAGTCAGATATTGAGTTGGTATTTTCATGGACCTGTCTACCATACAATGGAGAACTCCTACTGAGTGGTAGTAGTCAACTCTTATCAGGCCATGGCTTTATATGTGAAGCTGGGATGGATTTTTTTTTTTCCTACGTGTGTCACTTTTCTTTCTGTAATAGGTGGTCATTTTCTTTGTGATGAAAAACAGTCCTCTGATTTTATAGCAAAACAGTGATGTGGCCTGTATGTCTCATGGGAAGATATGGTTACCTAAAGTGTTGGACTGTTTTATGAAAAATCTAAGTAGTGCCTAAAGAGTGAAAGGTAATGTAAGTGAATTTTGCTGTCTCTAGTGATACTGAAATCTCTTCAAAGTGTCCTTTTATTTTTTTTCCTTAAATGTATGTTGTCAGTGTATTTGGGGAGAGTCTCATTTCTTCAGTTTATAAACCACTACTGAACTTCTAACTAATTCTAGGAAATTGAGCCGGAATGTGGAACCCAACTTTGTCTTCTCTTCCCTCCTGATGAAAGTATTGACTTGTATCAAGTCATTCATAAAATGAGGCACAAGAGAAGAATGCACTCACAGCCCCGATCAAGAGGACGCCCATCCCGTCGAGACCCCGTTCGGGACGTGGGAAGGTTAGAAACGTTCTTTGGACTGATAATAGGCACATGTGTCAGAATAACGTGATGGAGGAATGTGATTCGTCAAAGCTTTCCCTGCGATAAAGAAGAGAGAAAATCCTCAAATCAAGCTGCATGGACAAGTTTGTGGCTTCATTGAGGATTTCACATGGTTCCCCGGTCTGTCATTTTTCAAGAGGAAAATGGGGATCTTTGCTTTTGCAGAAAAAAAGCTCTTAAAGTTCTGTTTCTAGTTTAGACTAGATCATTTATTGAGCTAATGCAACGTGTAATGCTAGCTGTAGGTAACTTGGCTTGATTATGAGCAGGCTAGATGGAGAGGAGGAAATATTTATATGCCAAAAATGTGTTAATATCTTGTAAAAGCCTTTTCTTTCAGGTGTGTCTCTGGATAAGCCTTATCAAATGTGGGACTTTTATAAGGATCACTTAGAATTTTGCAGAAGATGCCGCCTCATTTTGAGGATAAAATATTTAAGTTATTTTGATATTCAAGAGGAGCATTATTGGGACTGTTTCAAATTGTGTCACCGTGATGTGTTAACCCCATTGCCAAATATTCTCTAACATGTAACCACTGAATTCACACATCTTGCTGAGCTTCTGAAAACAGTAGGTTCTTTCCAAAAGGGATCAAGTGGCCCTTGGAGACCCGGCAACAAACCAAAAAGAATGGCTGTTGCTGTGTCTGTATATACAACCTTTCCAGATGCTGGCAGTACCTGTGGACTTAAAGTATTTTTAGAGGATCGACATGGTTATTGATCACTGCTATATGAACTTAACATCATTTTCCAGGAAAAAAGGGGGTATTACTTGTTACAGAATTGGAGAAGTCTTTGCAAAGAACTGATATTAGCCCTTCTGCCAAACACCTTTTCCCCGTGGTAGCCACTTTGCATACAGACTGATGTATGGTTTGGGCTGAAACCTTTGGTTAAGTTTCCTTTTTGTGGAAACGTCCTGTGGTAGGTACAGAGCCCCAACAAGAGTCCCCATTTCCTTGAGCTTAAAAAAAAAGGACACTGTAACGAGTAGGTAGGAGGAAACCTGGCAGCGCCCCCCTATTTTTGGCTTTAAAGGACTGAACACCAAGATGGCTTTTGGAGTTAAGCTAAGAGGTTTCCAGTGCAATAAAGTATATACAAGTGAAGGTTTTGCAATGGACTGCAAACTATACATATAACACCACCACACCTTCTCAAGCCTGCCAGGGCCTCCATTTATGTATGTGGCTTACAGCTTAAAGTCAGTAGTTGGACTACTATATGAACTGTTTCTATCATATTTTATACCGGTCGTAAATGCACTCTCAAAACTACAAGAAAGCGGTATGTTTATTCTTTACACCAGCTTTTATTTTCTTTGATCTGAATTTGCTGTAGATGCAACTGCTTTGGTTTTTGGGCTTTTTGCTCATACTAAAGAATCTGCTTCCGTTTTAAAAAGCTTAGTAACTGGGTATGGTGGGCTTTAAAGACTGAAGTTGGGGAAGGGGGGGAGAGGTCACTATTTATAAAACTAAAAGCTGTATAAGCTTGTTACTCAGCCAGCAAGTTGCACAGTAATTAAGCAATTTAAGAAAGTGTTAATGTCTTGTCATAAGGAGTTATGCTGTTGGGGAGGGGGGTGGGAAGGGAATGGTTTTGTAGCTGCTTTATGTTTAGAAACACTGTTACATTAGCATTGGAGTCTCCCAGTAATGTTTATGTACCTTGGAGCAAAATAAGCAGCCAGTTGCCAGCTCTTTATGTAGCATAACAGCAACTGGAATGTAGCTTTATAAGAAAGAGCAGAGTTCTTAACATCTCTTCTGTCAAGAGCTGTTTTTTATAGAAAAGAGCCCTAATTATTTTAATTATGTAAATTTTAATTATTGGTGTAAAACACACCAATACATTGCTGGTAAATTGCTTAGAACAGAAATTATTAGAAGTAATATCATTGGCCTACCCAATTAGGAAAGTCACAGTGAAAGTTGCAATTTCACAAAGCATGCAGAGTTTTATTTATAAATGTTATGGAAGTAGCTCTTTTATAGAATTCTGTACCCCATAGCTATCAAATGCAGTAGTCTTTCTACTGTGAAATTTCACATGTTCTGTGAAATTTTTTGTTGTCCAATAGGTTGTTTCAGAATGTAATGTGGAAAGTGTAATGTTAATGCCTAAGTTTGAGTTTGATTTAGACAAATTTGTTAACCTTTTGTTTGGTATGAAAGTACAGTTGAGTAGAGTTCCTTCCTTAACTACCTAAATTCCTGTAGACAGAAAGTTACAGTGGAGTGTATGTAATTGAGCTGTTTCTGATTCTTTCAGTTCAGATTTATAGCTATAGAGTATTTTGAAGCAAATAGAATTGAGAATGATTACATTGATATCCTGGGCAGCTCAGACTATTCCTGTGAGGTATTCTGCTGTGACAAATGCTCCAAGCAACCTTGTTTAATCTTTGATATCTAATTTGTGTAGGCGTCGACCAGAAGATTATGATATTCATAACAGCAGAAAGAAACCAAGGATTGACTATCCCCCTGAGTTTCACCAAAGACCAGGTTAATATCTTACTATGAAGATTTGCGTGCACCAATTCACAAGTGTTTTCTCTTTTAGCATATCCTCATTAATTGAAAAGTAAGATATTGCTATAACTGGGATATAAGAATGTGACTTGTTCCAAGTGCTGCCTACTGCTCTAACCCACCTCTCACAGAAGTCAGTGACGCTGTTTCATTGGTTTGAGAGAGAGCTGAGTTAACCTAGGCTGAGCCCTTTCTAAGAGCCTTAAATTGTGTACATTGTTGTGAATGATCCTCTCAAGTGCTATGTTAATGTGGGCGCAAGAATAGATCTGACCTACTTGTCAAGATGCTAAGCATCAAATGAAAATGTTTGAGAAATTTCCACCTGGGAAAGTCAGCTGAGACTGCCTGACTAGCAGCCTCTGTGTGGAGATGATGGTAGACATTGTTATGTTTTCAGAGAGAGTTTTTTTTTTTACAAGCTTTACGTGAATAAGAGAGGGTGATGTTGCACTGCATTTTGCAAGAGGATCTAAAGATGAGTTTGAAAAGGGAAATTTGTTCTCCAGAAATATTTGCAATGGTAGTGCAGCAACAGCACTGGTCATAGTGCAGCTATTTTTTTTTTCTCTTCAGAAAGCAGCTGTTAAGAAATTGTCGCTTTTAGTCTACCAAATTATGCTTCATGTCTGTTAGAAAAGCGCATTCCACTATTTCAGTGGTAGATTTCTAAATCTGTTAAGAACATGCCTTCCTCTGTCCAGCCTGTCTGCAAAGCCTGCATTCTTTCATGCAAAAAATGTTGTTGCTGCTCTCCATCTTTCTAAGACCATTGTTTAAAAAACAGAACAAGATTTTTTTAAAATAATGAAGCTCAGAAGCATTATTTTATTTTAGCGCAAGCATGCTTGGTGTTTTGCACCGTTTTACTGAGCTCTTTAAAGTTTACTTCTTGGGACTTACTGAAGCTGTGAGAGTTCTTTTCCCTGTGGGGCTTTTCCCGATACTTTTTAGTTTGTTTTTATTTCCTCTTAGCATTGTATCCAAAACGTATTATGAATCAGCTTTAAGAGTTGCCCAGATGAACACAATCTACTGAATACACAGTTAGGAAGTAGTAACAGCCACATTCTTAACTGCCTGGAGACAGTACTCTTCAAATTCATGTGCGTTCCTAATTCATTTGACTAAATTTCAAGTCTTTATTTGCACAGTTTCCCTCTTGCATATTTGTTGGTACTGTGTGCAAGTTCTTACGGGTTTATCTATGTCACTTTTTATTACATTATACTACTTATCTGCATTGTCTATAAGAAGCTGCAAGTTTTCAAGAGTTATTTTAAAAGTGAGGGTAATGGCGAGTAGATGTAATTTCTTAGCTGGCACAAAATGAAAGGACACTCTAATGAATATAACTTTTAAGACTGTTGAGATGGTAAATTGAATTAATACTGCTTGATGTTCGAACAGGGTATATAAAGGATCCCAGATATCCCGAAGTAGACAGGTAAGGTGTGTTCATGTTACTCATTTTATGCCCTGATAACGTGTCTGCGTGGATAAGTTGGATTTAGTTCTACAAATTTTTATTCCCAACAGACGATTTTCAGGAGTTCGACGAGATGTATTTTTAAATGGGGTAAGTTGTTGCATGCAGATTTTTAGGGAACTTTTATATTCAGTTTTCTGCACTTCCAAAGAACACTCAACACAAATTTTAATATTACTGTCTTTTATTTTAGTCCTACAATGATTACGTGAGGGAATTCCACAACATGGGACCACCACCACCATGGCAAGGAATGGTTTGTGTCATGTTGAATTTGATTTTTCTCCTTAGAATACAGCTTCTTTTTGTTTCCCTCTAAAGGAGCCTGGCATATTCAGTGTGCACTCAACTCTTCGCTTTTCCTAAAATGTATCTTTGCTGTAGCAGTGTAAAAATTTTAGGGGAAAAATATTGATAGCAAGTATTTTGAAATTTACTCTCCACAATAGCCTGACATTGTTAGTAAACTCTGAGGAAATAACAGAACCCTCCTTTAGCCTAGACAGGAGGGTGTCACATTCTGTATTCTGCTAAATGTTCATAGTAATTGGCTCTCCCTCAAACAGCAAATGCATCAAACAGGTGGACTTGTTGAAGAGGCTCATGGGATGGGCTGCTGGGCTCTAGCATTGTGCAGTGGCTTGCTTTTGGCTATGGCAACGAAGCATGCAGGAAAGTAGCAAAATGTGCTGCACAACCTAATTAAAATAAGTCTTCCTGTATTACAGCCTCCACTGAAATGCACTTCTCTTCCCAGTCAGATGAGCAGATACCTAAGTGTACGTATCTACAGCTGTGTAGATAGTTCACTTGTACAAGTTGTGGTTTTGCCTTCATGTCAGGAGAAGTAGTCATCGCGAGGTTATTTTGGTTATCTTTAGTATGTCTGGTCTGATTTTGCATAACTGTAATGAGTCTTTGGCTCTTGTTTGTACTGGCAATGAGCAAAAAGCAATGCCAGATGTAGAGATACAGCCTCTCATTTTTCTCAGCTGAAACACAACTCCTTACAGCTGAAGGAAGTGAACAGGGTTGTCAGATGGGGAGGAAAACAGTTTTTCAAACACAGTTAAGCCTCCAGAAACTCCCTTTTTTTTCCCCCCTCCCCTCTTCTGCATGCTGTCCAAGTAGTCGTCGTAAAACCCAGCACTTCCACTTACTTTTCTTAGTGACAAAAATGCAAGCAAAGATGCTTTGGTAATATGGTAAAGGAAGACTTTGCTGACTGAAGATATGGAAGAAATCAGCCAAAATATGTCTTGTTTAAAAAAAAAAAACAAAACTGCTAGCATTTTGTCAAATAATTTGTCTTGCAAAGTCTGGTTTTTAATTTAAAAAATATGTTCATAAGGAATGAGTATGAGTCATTTCTGTAAGAGCTCACTCGTTTGGGCAGAATTCACATTCTATATGCAAAGGTTTAAAAAACCTAAAACCAAAACTGCCACATTTAAGTAGCAGAAGTTTTACGTACAGTGTCATGTTGAGGCAGATACAGAAGGAAGGGAGGTTGGGCTTGGGGGGGNAAGCAATGGTAGAGAGGTAGTAAAGCATGCCAGCCTAAGGGAAAGTAGTCTGCTGTTCAGTTAGGAGGCTGTGATCAGATACATTTGGATGCTGTGTTTTCCATCTGAGTGATGCACTCCTTGCGTGCATTCCTTCGCTTCAACAAACTTCCTGTAACTTTCTTGTAGCCACCGTATCCAAGTATGGAGCAACCACCACACCACCCTTACTATCAGCACCATGCACCTCCACCTCACGCTCACCCTCCATACTCAGGACATCATCCTGTACCACATGAAGCGAGATACAGAGACAAACGAGTAGTAAGTGTCCACACAGACAGGGGGGATGCAAGTCTGCAGGCCAGAGTAGGAATCTGGGGTCCAGGGGTAGCCTAACCTGAGCTTTGTTGGCTATGATAAACAGCATGTTTATGACCTGCATTAGAGTTCCTTGGAATGATCCTTTGTTTATGTTGACTAGACACAAATTTGAAAAGCCTTTCTCTCCCTGGTGTTGTAGAAGTGAAAAATTGTCAGACTCTTAAACTGAGGTTTATGCTTAAATCAGCTTACAGCCTGTCCACCTCTGTATGTTTTCGGGCTGAAGCCCAGTTTGAATAAGGACATGCCTGTAGCCCTGCTTGTGCTCAGGGACAACAAATTACTTAATCAGCAGAATTTTGTGTTTTTAAACTTCTTACAGGCACATCAGAAAACAGGGCAGATTATTAAATTTTTGTTATCTAGCTTGGAAGGCTCCTTAGCTTTCAGGTCTCTTGCTGGTATCTGGCATTTGAACCCTAGATTTTGCACACGGATGCTGGACACAAGTTTGTTTGGGTTTGTGTTTTTTTGAATACTGGGCTTTCTGAAGAGTTACAGCCAGCCCTGTAAATAAGGGAGGGAATTCTGATCTGGGAAAGACAATAGTGGAGCTGTCCTTTCATCACAGCACGACTATGACATGAGAGTAGACGACTTCCTTCGCCGCACACAAGCCGTTGTCAGCGGTCGGAGAAGCCGGCCCCGGGAGCGGGACCGAGAGCGGGAGCGTGACCGGCCTCGAGATAATCGGAGAGACAGAGAACGTGACAGAGGCCGTGATCGGGAAAGGGAGAGAGAGAGGATTTGTGACCGGGACAGAGACAGAGGTGAAAGAGGTAGATACCGAAGATAATCTTTCTGGAACCAGTGCTCACTTGAAACAAAAAAAGCTTGTATTTTTTTGTGTGTTTACAAGTAGTACATTTTATTTTCGGCTCGTTAAAGTTCGTTGTGTAGAAGGATTTATAATGACCCTCTCTATTCCAAGCATGCAGTGAACTATGAACTGGAAAAACTCAAATAGGCCAAAAATAAAATACACAAAGCTGACACTCAACTTCATGTTTCTATTGAAACAGAGTTGGAAGCAGCTAAGAATGTAGATATTGATTAATTCTCAATAAGTGTTCATCTACTTAGTGACTTCATTCTAGGTTTTTGAATACTGATGGATAACTGCCTTTTTTTTTCTGATGGATAACTGCCTTTTTTTTTCTTTTTTTTTTTTTTGCTTTGATGTTTTCTTCCTGTAGTTTCATATGGTTCGATGGGAGAATGCTGCTATCAAGTATGCAAATATTGAAGTATGATTTCTTTTTTTTTTGACTGTATGGCAGTGTTGTAGCAGCCTTTTTTCCCCCCCCCTCTTCCCCCCCCCCTCATTTTTTAACCCTATCTGTGAAGTCAAGTGGTTTTTTTTCAGTCTTCAGTAAGGAAAGCAATACTAAGAAGACACTATTGATACCTAATTTTTAGCCTTTTTTAAAAATCTTCCCATGTTCAGTAACATTTTGGTCAGTTCTCTTGTCTAGTCTCTTTCCAAAATGTACACATTGCTTGGAATGTTCACAGCCTGTGTGCGTGGAACCAGAAAATATTGCTGTATTCTACATTGCTACCATTTTTTTTTTATAAAAATAAATTGGTAACTATTGAAATGTTTAAAACTCCATGTCGGGTTTCTTGGTTTTCTAAGCTTGCCAGCTTTGATAGATTCCTGCAGTTTAAGGAAAAGATCTATGTTCAGAAATAGTTCAAATGTTCTTGTGGTAAGTGAAATTAATCTGGAGCCTGAATTTAGGAAAAGGACTGTTGATGTAAAAGGTAATTGCATTTCTGTTTCCATAGTGAAGTAGTCAATAATTCCTGCAGCTCATCAGAGTTATTAAGGCCCTACATGTTCAACTTAATCATATGATCTTCAAGCTGTTAAGAGGCTGTCCTCAGCCACAACATGTTTGTCTCAGGAATGTGTTAGTCCGGCAAGATCCAGATTCTCCATGTCTTCTTTGTAGTGATCCCTTGTTATTTCTGTTAAATAGGAAATATTTTAACCTAAATATCAGTAGTAAAACTGGGGTGGGGGGGGGGCCGGGGGGGGTTGGGAAGTAAAACTTGTAGTGAAAGTTCTTCAGTTTATCCAGCAATTTCCAACTTTCCGAAACTTGTAAGAGTAGCACTGCCTTGGTGGACTTCTTCATAAACTTCCTTCAGTGTCTTCTCATGTAACGAATCCAGACTGTAGTATGTGCATTAAACACCTCCAGCTCCACCCTGCTGGGTGCTGCAGCTGTTTTTATAACAGGCAGTATAAGACTGGCCATGGTGTGGCAGCTGTGGAAATGAGGTTTTTTGATCTGGCAATAATTTGTGCTCTGTTTATTTTAGCCTGCAATCACAGTAAACATCTACATGTGTTAAGCAAAAACTTAGACCTCCAGTGTGCAAGTGTGTTTGGATTCTTTAAGCAGTACAACGGGCTGAATATGTGTTTGAGTTCCTCAACACAGTTTATTGCGTGCAGAGACGTATTGCCTGCTAGCTGTAGGATTAGATCAGTCTGTCAGATTTAGAATACATTCTGTGTTGTCCAATTGAAAAAAATGCATCATAGACCATCCCTCATACTTTGATATCTTTCTCTGCATTATATACAGACTCTAAAATGAAGAGGGGGTGTTGGTTTTGTTCAAGCTCTTTTGTTTGGGTTTTTTTGGTGTGGGTTTTTTTT
>VZRR01004311.1:256954-276819 GCA_013398015.1 Oreocharis arfaki
TTTTTTTTTTTTTTTTTTTTTTTTTACTTTTTAAATTCAATACTAGATAAGCTGAACTTCTCTTGAGTAGTTTACAGGAACGAAGCACCTCCTTACAGGGACTGTGCAGCACTTTGTCCAACTTTTCCCAACTATCCTGTTTCTAGTGTCCTTTGTTAGCCCTGTCTGACCAATGCCTGTGCAGCGTGCTGGGAGGCCTTGCTGGCCTTCTGGCATCCAAACTGATATCTCAGCAACTGGGTGACAGGGGCTCTTAGTGATCAAGCTTGGTGCAGCTGTGCCTAGGGACCCACCTGGCTCTCTGAACAGTTACATCAACCCCTTTCTGATCAGGGGCCTTAGTGTTGTGCAGTTCCCCTTTCTATTCACTCTGCGTATTCCTGGTTATGGTCCCATCATGACAACAGGAACAGTATACCAGAAATTGCCATGAGACGCAGTAGTCTTCTTGTAACCCCTCTTTAGTTTGGAAACAGTTCACTTGAGCTTTTGTACATGATGTAGTATGAAGAGGTTTAAGCAGACGTTGAAACATGACAATGCTAATTTAAAAAGTTGGTGTGGTGTAAGGAATTTTATTATGTAAACAAATAATCATGTTCTCTTTTAAAACAATTCCAGAGTATTTAAAAATATCAGTTAAAATTTGAGCAGGCTCTTTGTTGAGTAAGATGGCACAGCAGTGAAATAGCCTTACCTAGAATAGGAGGCCTGGACTAGCAGCATTTTACAGGCATCTTTAACACCTGGAGAAGTACTACATTCACTACCACTCTTATCCTACCTAAGTGCAGTACTATTTAATCCAACTTTTCAGGCAAGGCAAGTGGCTACTGCACTGTTCCCACATGGAGTGTTACTTCTTTGCGAGTTCCCTCTCTAGAGGTTTTCCTGCATTTATCAATTAGCATGGCTCAGAGGAGTTTGGGGGTTAGAATGGGCAAGTTCCTGACAGAGGTGGTTTTCACACCCCTGCAGTGTTGCAGTCAGAATGATGGGCCATGCAGTAGGAATTCCAGACTGAATGGAAAAGATAAATGGGTCCCAAAAAAGTAATTTTTTGATGGTCTTAGGATTCTAGCTTCCCCTCAGTGCCCAAGTAGTCAGTACTGCAGTAGTCAGCTGCACTTGCAGCTCCTGGTTTTCATGATCATGGCCCTTCAGATGGGTGCTTTTTAGGAGCCCATAGTCTTGGCTTCACTGTCCAGTCTGGAAAGAACTATTCTGACCAGAGAGAAGGCGTTTTGGTTGTGGATCAGTGATCAAGCCTGCATTACACTAGCGGAGAGGACAGAGTTAAGAAAAGGAGCCTAGTTGCAGACCCACAGTACCACACAGGGCAAGGCTGAATTTATGAAATATACCAAAATATTTGAGATATTTGAAAACTTAGAGCAGCAATTACCATGGCAGGAACCATGTGTGATCAGCTAAAATGGTCCCAAGGGATAAAGCAACTATAATTCAATTTTATTTAGACCAGAAGGAATTTGCTGGCTAAGCAAGCAGCTCTGCCCCACAACAGCTTTGTTGTGGTGCATTAATGATATGCCCAGCTTAAAGCATATCCTAATAAACTTGTTCACCAGAGAATGTGCATAAATGCCTCGCTGAGTCAGCCTAGGAGAAGAAAACTGCTGATGGGAACAAGATGTCTATTCTTTCTTCCTCTTTGCAATCCTGCCACATCTTCTATAGCAACATAGGCAGCACTTGAAAAGAAGGAAGACAACAATGGCTGTACAGGTGAACAAGAATGCCAGAACATCCAGGGAGTGGTACTGGTACCAGGTGAGATTGTGAGCAGCTGGTCTCAAGTGCTTTGCTCCTTTGTGACGCATGACAAATTCAATCCAGAAGACAGCTCTGTCCAGAGGCTTAACGGGCTGGTCATGATGTATCTTGGATAACTTTAGAGCATTTTCCTTATAGCTGGGGGAAAAAAAGAATAAACCTAAGAGATTTCTCACTTATTCCTGAAACAAAGCAACCTGGCAGTCCTCTTGAAGGTAGACAGCCTTGCTTTTACTTTCATCAGTCTTATTTAAATATATTTGAAATTGGTCCAATTTATTCTTGTATGCATAAAATTGGGTTAAGAATTGTCATAGAGAAAGCCAGTATTTTGCAAAGGAAAGTTATTCAAAATTTTTCCAGATACTCCTTTAAAAAAGGCAACATGGAAACAGTTGCAGCATTTTCTGTTCCAATATAATAGTATGCTGATTTGGGCTGGGATAGAGTTAACTTTCTTTGTAGTAGCTGTTAGTAGCTATGTTTTGGATTTGTGCTGGAAACAGTGTTGAGACAGTAGGGCTGTTTTCCTTACTGCTGAGCTTATACCAAGGCAAGGCCTCTCTGGCTTGCACAGCACCCCACCAGCGAGGAGGCTGGAGGTGCACAAGGAGTTGGCAGGGGACACAGCAAGGAAAGCTGATCCCAACTGACCCAAGGGGAACCCAGACCTTATGGGGTCATACTCAGTAGTAAAATTAAGGGGAAGGCTGGGCAGGCCACAGGTACCAGCTGCCATCCAGGTTGTTATAGATCACCTCCACCATGGCTGACTCCCTCAGATACTAGGGAGGGAGTAGTATCCTCCCTAGATACCTCCATCAGTGCTGGTCCATTTACTTCAGGAATTTGCAAGTTCTTACTTGAAGGAACACCTGTCCTTCACACTTGAAGAACTGCTGCCAAAGACTCTGCATTTTTGCCAATCCCTTTTTCAGTGGCCTTATCCTTAGCAAGGGATCCCAGCTGCCAGGCTTCCTTATCCTCTAAGTCCTGACTGATAGATATGGTAACCTAAGGATATTTCTAAGTTGGGATAGGAGAAAGAAATGTTTTGATTACAGGCAGAGAAGACCTAATAAAACTAGAATTGTCATTCAGAGCACCCAGAGGATTTACTAGCAGAGAACTGTCTCAAAAGCTCCTCTGAGCTTTCCAAGAACTGTTTTTCTCAAAGCACTCATAAAATGTAGTATAAGGAAAATCAAATTACTCATCTCTCCTATTTGAGAAATGCTGATTCTCAGAAATGAAAGATAGTTTTTATCTGAAACCCAAACTTCAGCTTCCACTCTGAAAAGAGCAGCAGCATTTCTCACAGCAACAGCCCAGGATTTTAATAACCTCAGCCTACTATGAGGCAAGAACAAAACTCACGTGGGATTGTAAATGACTGCGTTCAGTGCATCGACCAGGTCCTGCGTCTTCATTGTGCTGAAATCCACCTGAACTGCAGCTCCTTTTGCTACCATGTGAACAAGGTTGTCGTGTTGGTCGGCAAACATGGGAATTCCAACTATTGGGATCCCGTGGTAGATGGCTTCATAGAGCCCATTGGTCCCACCATGAGTGATAAAGGCCTTTGTCTTGGGATGGCCTGGAACAGGGAAGGAAAGGTGCATGTTACAGCAGCTCTGGCAGACTGCATTCACTGGGATGTGAGCACTGCACAGAGGGGCCAGTGCACTGCTAGAATGCTTAGCTTTCACAGAGTCATACTTATTTTAACACAACATGTGAATCAGCAGCTCCCCTCCAGACTACCCCAGAGTTACTTCAGCCCTTCTGCTCTTGTGCAGTTCTAGTTTTCTCGTGGTATCAGGTTCAGAACAGCCCCCTGCTTCAGCCTTGCTTAGGTCAAGCATTTTGAAGAATGAGCCCTGGAGATGAACTGCAGAGGCCAAATCCAGCTCCAGCATACATCTCTACTTTGGTGTTTACTGCTGCTTACAGGTGCTTTTGGGCCCTTCCAGATAACTGCCACCAAGTTCTATAAGTCAGAGCCTTTTAGGAAACTAAGGCTCCTAAGAGCAAAGCTCTTCAGCTTAAGCTGTGAAAGGAAGTTATCCACAAACATTACATGGGTCTATGGCCTGACTTAACCATGCTAGTGGAAAAACAAAGGAAACAGTTTTTCTGAAGGTGCAATCCATCCCAAATAGGATCAATCTCACCTATCAAGTCATTTTGTGGTATCCAGTCATAAATCCTGGTGTTGGAACCCAAAGTTTCTGGTTTTTTCCCTGCGTACCGCCAGAGGACCTTGAACAAAGGAAGGATAAGATAAACATGGTGCACGTGATGTGCCTTTCTGTATTATTACATGTAATTTAGGGCTTTATCTCAAATCCACATACCTTTTCCCAGTAATTCAAATAGCTTTGGCTCCAGTTGAACTCTTTGATTGGTTATTATGTGCTAATTATAAAAATGCATGGAGTGACTTTTGTATTTTGGCCTGTAGACACACCTCCATGTCATTTGGTTCATGACGTAACTTACTAGCATGTCTCAGAAAGAGAGCCCAGCTTCCCTGCATTCAGCAGGGATGCAGGTAAAGAACAGACCACTCCAAACATAACAGGCTCACTGAGAGCAATGGGAGTGAAAAAAACAAGGCAACTTGTTCTAGGCTTGAAAAGAAATTCACCTTTTGTGGAAGCTGGCTGAGGGCTTTGGCGATTATATTACTTTTTTCATCGCTTAGGTTGGAGACCATCGACCCAAGAGTGAATACGATGACACCATGTTCCCCCGAGCTCTGAACAAATTCTTCCATTTCCTAGGAGAGGCAGAAAATATACCGGGGTAATTACACAATGTAGATTACAGAGATTTCTGTGAATAGAGAGCATAACCTTTTCAGCTTATTAAGGAAATTATGGTGGTGTGAGCACCTCCTGACAGAAGGGCATGACAAAGACAAACGTGGCTCCGTGGAAAACAGTTTCTCCCCAAGGAGGAGCAGGACAAGTTGAGACAGGTGACAGATGCTTTGTCTTTTTGAAAGCAAGTTTCAGGATACATTTCAAGCAGCAGGAATGAATCCTGGCACTATCATGAGCTGGCCGTACATAACCTGTGACAGCCTTCATAGCATGGTCATGGTTCTGGATTTTCCTGGAACAAGTACTTTGCATTACGTAGCTCTGCTGAAAACTGAGAGGGTGTTTCAGCATCATGATCACAGACTGACCGAGTTGATGCTGTCCCTTTGTTAGTCAGACAGTTCTCATTTCTTACAACACACCACATTGCTCGAAAGATTTTCTTCAAATCAGAGCAATTGGTTTTCCTGTTCCTTTTATTAGTGTCACGTGAACTGGAGCAGTAACATGCAAAAGAGAATTGTTATCCATTTTCCCCAAGCTCAACCCCTGCTACAGGGGAGTGGGAAGAGAGATGGAAGGTTTCTTTTAGTAGATAACTTGCACTGAAGATGGCCTATGTCTTCCTAGGCTCCTACAGGAATGATAATCTACACCTGAGCTTGTCATGTTGTCATCCTCAGTATTTGGGAGTTTCAAATTCTACCTGAATACTGCGATTCACAGCAGAGTATAGGTTGCATTTGCTCAGTGTATTAGTCCCTTTAAGATGTCTTAAACTAAGGTACAGTAGAAAAAGTGTTTATCACTTATCTATTTCTGCAAGTTTTGACCCCATTTTACCTAAAGAATTTGTCTTGTCACAGTGCCTTTTGGCATCAGGTATTTCAATGTTATCATGGGCTGCCAAGTCTGTATGTTAGAATTAAATCTTACACTTATGTGCCCTGAGGTAGCACCTGTCTTTCCTAAAACAGACACTGTATTACCCCATGCTGACACCAGCTATCCTATTTTAAGACAGCAGGCTGTAAACTCAGCCCTCAGTTTGCACAGGTATAGACGGATGCTAAATAGTTCCATGCTCTCCAGCAGCACCAGAGCACCTTCTTTGATGAATGAGCTTTCTCAGGACAGGGCTTGGGTGGTTGATCAGGGAGAGAAAGAGTCTTTGTAACGAACCAGCCAGCGGTAGAACAAAGTTGGGATACCTTTGGTAATGGTTTTGCAGGCTGGCAATGAAGTCCTCCAACAAACTCAAAGTTGGGCAGGAAAGGGCGTGGAAATTCAAAATCCCAGTATGTTCTGATTAACCAAATCTCTGCTTTCCCCATCATCTCACACAGGGTTGTGGGCTTTCCTGTGGACAAAATACAAGAAGTTTACAACATGCACTGGAGTGACCTTGTTTGCTCTAGATGGTGAAACAGGAGCCTTACCTTTGTCTTTTGGCACTCTCAATCAGTGTAGTTTATCAAACCATGCATAAAATGAAAATATCCACAAATCTGGACCTATTCCTTGACCAGTCCTGTGTCAGCCTTAGGATGTGGCCATGAGCAAGGCAGTACAATCTTTAAAAGGATTTTGGACCTTCGGGGTTACTTTGGAGCAGTACAAGCAAGAAGCATTTAATACGTAATGTAGAAGTGCAATTTTTGTAGTACTGAAATTCTTCACTACCTGTGCTTGTGATAAAAACACACTTTGGGGAAGAGAACAATCACACAAAATTTAGTTCCAAATAAAAAATAAATGAATCACAAAGTGATGATCACCTGTCAGGGAGGAGGAAAGTTTTAAAAAAGTTCTGTAGCATTTTTTAAATGGTGACTCATTTAGCGGCTGCTCAGACAACAATAAAAGACAGGTACAGACATCTCTAGTTTTCTTGAGGACTGGGTCAGCTGCTTCTGACACATATTAGGAAAAATTGGCCAACTCCATAGAAACTTTTAATGTCATTTTATGCAAAGTCCAATGTTTCTAGAAATCCATCTGGAAAAAAATCTAATAGTAATCTGATGTTTTATAGTTTCCCATTTGGAAAAATGCATATTCTTAGGTACATGTTGCAAGTTGTCTTTGCAGTATTTTCTCCACAAAGTGAAACTGGGGAATAAAAGGGTTAGAAGTACTGATAACTTCCAGCCTAATGCAAGCAGGAATCAAACTAAATAAGCAGCAAGATTAAAATTATCTGTAGGGCATCTTCTTATACTACGTGATAAGTATAATAATCTACACCAGTAATTTTTTCTTAAAGAGCAGTGAGTCAGTTACAAAGTTGCTGAAGTGCAAATTAAGTCTGCTTTAGAAGTAGAGTGATATAAAGGTGTAATTAAGTCTTTATGTGATATTTTAAAAAATCAATACAGAGAAGAGGGACTAGCTTTCAGAGCACAGAGGCGTTCTTTGCAAATGCAGGAAGAGATTGGATAACGACAGAAGACATGCCCTTGTGTTTGCTGTTCACTCGTTATCTGCCTAAACTTAGATATCCTGGACAAGATTCAAAGTCCATTGAACTAAAAGATCTCTGTAATAGACTTTGAGTCATGCCTGAGTTGTACTACGTTGGAATGAAATTTTCAGGTCTGTAAGTAGCTTAAGGAGACCATTTCAAACTCTGAATGGTAGATGAAAGGGAAAGGTGACAGCATTTATTGTTTGAGAATATGAACTCGCACTCAGCATCCTGCACTATGCATGGTTGCAAGATACTTCAGGATTGCCACCTCTGCTGGCCTTTGAGAAAGAGTATTTTGAAACAACAGCATTGAGGTCCCAGAGTATTCAAAAGGCACAACCTATGCCAGAAAAGAAACCACTCAACAGCTGCCTTACCTAAGACATTACTGTAGTACCCATCCCATTCATCTCGCCAAAACTTCAAGAAAAATAAATCCGTGCAAAAGTAAAAGAGGAAGTTCCTCAGTCTTTCCGTAAAGGACATCCGGTGTGTCAGCCCCATTGTGCTAGCAGGCACATAGGAAGGTGGGGATGGGAGCCCACCACACAGCCGCTCTACCACATTCCCATCAGAGAAGCGGAAGCTGTAGACAAAAGGGATGTCTAGGATTCCTGCTAAAAGCTCCCCGCCTACACACAGGGGGTCAGCGATCAGAACATCAAACTTGGCCTGCTGCAGCTTTGCTATCAAGCTAGAGTTCTTCACCAGGGTGTCACAGGTCTGCTTTGACATATTGGTAAAGTCCTCCAGTTGCTCTTTCATCGTCCACATGACCTCCCAGGGGAAGAGATGAGAGGCTTCATTCATCCAGAAATTGAGGAAGTCTTCCATGGAGGCATCCAGGGCCTCCTGGCTAAAGGGGACTTGCAGGACTTCGAAAGTGAAAGGAGAGGAGGTGTCCTGGTAGTTGATGAGCAGATTGCTTGAGGCCACCACTACAGTCACTTCATGGCCCCGGAGAATGAGCTCATGCAGAAGCACTTTCATATTAATCCAGTGACTGGCATCAGTGGGCCAGACCACCACCTTCCCACAAAAGCCAATGCTGCAGCAGCATGTGCAGGCCCAGAGCAGCCACGGGAACTTTGGTCCCAACATCTCACCATTCAACGTACAACTCTGGTCTGACCAAACTGGAAGCAGTTCACTGCTTCACTGTGCAAACACTTTAGAGCCAACCAATTAAAAGTGGCATCTGTTTGGTGATTAGACTGGTGAACGGGACAAGATTGGCCAATGTCGCAAGAGGGAATGTCGTAACACAAAAAAAACCACTCCTGGGGGGACTGAGCAAGCAGCAAATCCCATTCTGGAGTGTTCTGCAGAGCCACAGCTGATGTCAAAATTACAGCAGGTCCTATCTGCTCACCACAAAGTGCATTTTGCAGCATGTGAAGACCAGAAGCCTTTTCCCTGTGTTGTGGTTTAATTTTGATAGGCAGCTAGGCACCACAGAGCCTCTAAATCTCCCACAGTAGGAGAAAAGGAAGAGCAAAAGCTAGAAAACTCAGGGATTGAGACTGAGACAAGGAATAGGAAAAAAGGAAAGAAAAAAAAAAGAGCAAGAAAAAGCAAGTGATGCAAAAAGAACAAATGCTCACTACCAGCCAACCAATACCCAGTGAGTCTCTGAGAAACAGCAGCCCTGAAAAACTTCTCCCCCATATCTTTTATTTTGTTGAGCACAAAATTGTCATGGGCTGGGGTATCCCTTGGTTGAGTTGGGTCCAAGCTGTATCATCTCCCAACTTCTTGTGCATCCCCAGCCCCCTTGCTGGCGGAGTGGGGTGAGAGGTAGAAAAGGCCTTGACGCTGTGTAAGCACTGCTCGGCAGTAATTAAAGTGTCCCTGTGTTATCAACACTGTTTTCAGCACAAGTCCGTCATGCAGCCCATGCAAGCTAACAAAACACGTATTGCACATGGAGCCTTAAATGCTAAACCCCACAGTTCACAATAAAAAAAGACACCACAAGATCCAAATAGCTCTTAGGCTTACGCAGCAGACACCAAACAGTGCTTCGGCCAGCACAAGATTTTCTAGTTTCTGTCATCATAACATGATAAGCAACACAAACACACAGCTGGTACTCTAAGAGTAGGATACCTTAACAGTTTAGCTCTCTCAGCAGAATTATACCTTACTAGTGAAATGTAAATAAAAGCACTTTAAAGTCTCATATTGAAATACCCATTTTATCTCCCCACCAGGAATGCATACACGTTTGGCCTGTTTCCTTTTAAGCATTACTATAATTGCCTAGAGCAAAAATGGGAAATAGTTATACAGTTACTATTTTAAAAAAATTTAAAACCACCTACAAATAAATACAACTATCATCTAATAGGTTTTAGACATTTTCAGAAAAGCAAAGAACCTCTGCAGAGGGCCTTTTATCACTGTGTATTGGGGCTCATCTGATCCCTCCTGACCTTTAAAGGTCCAGAGGAGGATATTATCTCTCATTTTGGGACAAGGTAGCAAGCAAGAAGTGTTCTAGGGGAGAAAAAGTACTAGTATTTGGTGGGTATATAGTATTTTACTGTTCTTAGTGTTTGTCATGATTCATCTATGAATATGACTAATGATCTCTGTTTCAAGTGCTTTAGCACTGTTTTACATATCCTGGAAATACCTGTACAGACTTAGCTCTCCCAGTGTAGCAGGTCAGGATTAACAGGCAATGTTTGTACTTGCCTGGATTGTTTGACTTGATGCAAGAATTTTGAAGGAAGGAGAGTGAATTCGGGGCTGTCTTGCTCCTGATTTTTGCCTTAACTTCTCACCTCTGGGTATTTAGTCTTGTGCGTACAGCAGATTTAATTTCTGGAAAGAGATCAGCCTTACCTAAAACTTCACTGTAGTATTGATCCCAGCTTCCCCAGATAACGTAATGAAATAGGAAATCCTGCAGAGCGTAGCTGAGGATGTTTTTTAGCCTTTCCCAGAAGGTCATCCTATCTGTTAGGCTGGTTAGCGTGGTTGGTACGTAGGAAGGAGGTGCTGGGAGTGTTCCACAGAGCCGCTCCACCGTGTTGCCCATGGAGAACCGGAAGGTATACACAAAGGGGATACCCAGCTTCTCAGCAACCAGCTCCCCACTGGGGTACAGCGGGTCTGCCAAAAGGACATCGAAGGCAGATGCCCTCAGTCTTTCCATCAGGGCCTCATTCTTCACAACTCCATCACAAATGATTTTGGTCATGTTCTTCATCTGGGATACCATTTGAGCTATCTTGTAAGTGCCTTTCCAGATAGGTAGCTCTCTCTCTTCATAAAAAAAAAAATTTAACATTTCATCCATTGAGTCAGTCATCTCCTTTTTGGTGATCGGCACCTCAATCACCTCAAACTGGAAAGGTGAGGGCTGTGTGGGATTGAGGATGAGGAAGCACGAAGGCAGCAGCACGGTCACCTCGTGGCCCCGGACCACAAGCTCCTGTAGTATGTGCTCCATGTTCAGCCAGTGGCTGTTGTCAGCCGGCCAGACCAACACCTTCCCTCCGGACCCCCAGCCCAACACGGCCAGCAGCCACAGCACTGCCACCTCCTTCCCTGCCATAGCCTGCCCTGTGTGGCAATGCCCCGCAGCCTTGCTTCAGCGGAAGCTGCAGCGCTCTCGAAATGGGCTGGGCGTGTGTGACACCGCCTTGATCCCGAGGGCGGGGAGCTTAACGTAGGCGGTGTGAAATCGTGTACTGCATGATAGCATGTTTCGTATCATGTTTTCCTAGGGGACAAAAAAGGTGACTGGCACCAGCTGGCACCCTCTGGTGGTAAACAGCTTGCTGAAGCTGGAAGATGTGATTCCTCAGGAGCAGCAGGGAGAGCCCTCAGCCCTGGGGGGCTCAGTCCAGCAAGGATTGTATCCTGTTGGTAATCCCCTCCCTCCTGCCTGTCTAACTACAGTCTCTATGTTACTTGTTTAGTAGGAGAGGTGGCTTTTTATTCTTCCGGCTCTTTGAAACATAGCTGGGTAGGCAGCAAAGATGTTCACTCTGTGGACACCCTTTTGCTTTTATAAAGCCACTGAGTATCCCTTTAGAACACACTTAAAGTGATGATCCAGGGCTGCAGCCAAAGAGTTGCATCTCAAAGTGGATGAAACTACACAGCAAATGACTCCAGTATCAGAGTAAAAGTGTCCTCATGTGAACTTGCCTCTTCCAGAGCATGCACCGTGGGAGACCAGGAGGGGATAGTGCAGGCTTCCTGCCTGCCACTAAGTGCCAATTATGCACTATAAATTGAACCAGAAAACCCCTTGAACAGTTTTATTTATACGGTCCCTCCTGATGTGCAATTAAGAAATACTGTAAGTTCTCTTTTCTGTGCTAAAAATCGTAATTGCAGGTTTTCTGCCCAGTGCTGTTACACAATGGTTTCCTAATGTTGTTGTCCAAGGCTTTTGGTATGGTTTCCATGCTGCCTAGAGCATCCTTTCTGGGACAAAAATGCAGGTGATGGAAACAGCTGGGCTGTGAGGAGCCAAGCTGAGATACCTCATCTACTGTACACGACACCAGCTTGGCATACTTGTGGAGTCTTGCAGCATGTAGGTATTTGCCAGCAATTGAACCCTGAGAGATTTGCAAAAGGTCTTTTTAAAGAGCTCAGTGTGAGGGTAGTAGAAATGACATGTTGTTGCAGCTGGAGGTTTGGTGGTAAAGAGGCTACAACCTTCTGAAAGTGTCTCTGGCTGAGAGCTGCACGGCGAAGCCACTGCACACACACACACACTCAGACACCCAGGAGAGCTTCCTCAATAAGTCAACGGCACAGAGTTGGGATTGGTCTCCGGGAGGGATTTATTCCAGCCACATGCATGACACGGGTCCAGGGAGGCAGATGAGGATGGGATGAAGAGAGGATGAGCAAGAGAGGTGAAAGAGGAAGTGTTCAGGTTTTTATATGGGGTAGATAGGGGTGAGGAGAAAGCATCAGGGACCAACAGTCTGAGGGCACAGGGGTGGTACACAGGTGGGACTAGGGTAAGGGGAGCAGAACAAGGCATCTTGGGAGAGACCTTTTGGTCTCCCTAGCCCAGGGAGTGTGGCCAGGGCACATCCAGAGGCTGCTGTGGCTATGGCTCACTGGCTCCCACGAAATGTGATTAATAATAAACATATTTTTCTATATAATCACTCAAAATAGTCAGAAGAAAAGCCTGCAGAGAAGGACTTGTTGTTTTCACTGTTTGCTTGTGGGTGGGAGGGTGTGTTCTAAATAAAACTTGTTTTGTGCAGAGAGAATTGGTTTTATATGACCAGTGACATAAGTGAAATCTCTATTATAAAGCCGCAGTGCACTTAAATATTGCTACTGAGGGTGGCGAGGCTGACTTGTAATTCACCAGCTCTCCCCTCCTTGTTATGGTCCTCTGGATGAGGAAAATGGTTCTGTTCTTGGCTGCTTTCTGTGCAAGCAGTCACCCTTGCTGAGCACCCTGTATGGTGTGAAAGTCTTACCAAACTCCACACTAAAATTAATTATGACAAAAGTCAAATCCGTCAGTTG
Organism: Oreocharis arfaki; assembly: GCA_013398015.1. Classification (NCBI taxonomy): domain Eukaryota; kingdom Metazoa; phylum Chordata; class Aves; order Passeriformes; family Paramythiidae; genus Oreocharis; species Oreocharis arfaki. The sequence goes on from VZRR01004311.1 coordinate 269,567, forward strand.
GGATGACCCTGATCCTGTCTCAATGCAATGGCATAGAAGCACAGCACCCTGACTGATGGTGGCTCACGACTTTTTTAGGGACATAATGACAAACCTCTTGCTGATCTCTCCCTTGACTTGCGATCTGGTGAGTTCCTAGCTCTGTAGGTCCTAAGGGTGGACTTTGTATAACAAAAAGTGACGTTATCAGAAGACTTACCTAAGACCTCGCTGAAGTAGCTATCCCAATGTCCCCAGTAGCTCTGGAAAACGTAGTCTTGCACGTGGTAAGATACAAAGTTTTTCACTCTCTCCCCAAAGGACATGTGGTCAGTGAGCTCAGACAGTGATGCGGGCGTGTAGGATGGTGGGGTTGGGATCTTGCCACAGTGCCTTTCCAGAGTGAAGGCTGGGGAGAAACGTAGCGAGTAGACAAAGGGAATGCCCAGCTTGTGAGCCAGGAGTTCCCCACAGGGGGTCACCGGGTCTGCCAGCAGCACGTCAAAGCCAGACCCCTGCAGACGAGCTATCAGCTCTTGGTTGGCCAGCACCGCATCACACATGAGCCTGTTCATCTCCTGCCAGCCCATGGACAGTCTTCCCAGCTCCTTGTAAAAGTGCCAGAAGGTCGTGATGGTTGGCCTGTTGTTGAGCCATAGATTCACTATTCCATTAATCAGGCTTTCCTGGACATCTTTTGTGAAGGGCACATTATAGATTTCAAACTGCTCTGTGGTCTTAGGCTTGGGTTTGATGAAGAGGCTGGCGTTGGCTACCAGGATGGTAGAGCTGTGCCCACGGTGGATGAGCTCCTGTAAAATTACATTCATGTTCAGCCAGTGGCTGCCTTCTGTTGGCCAAACCAGTATCTTCCCACAGAAGACAGGCCCTAGAAGAGCAATCTGAAAAAGGAGCAGCTGGAGGTATTTCTTCGATCTAGTTGTTTTCATGGCCGTGGCAGAGTCAAGGGTTAGATAGTCTGGGAATTTTCTCTTCCAGTTGGGAGTGCTGCACCTCTGTGTTGTGTTTGATGGCTCCTTACTAGCACTCTTAGCAGAAGCGAGAGTTTGCTGTTGCACAGGTAGTGCCTTTATAATCTGTGTTTGGTCTGAGCTCTGAAAAGAAAAAAAAAATGTTTGGCGAGTCACTTCTCCTTTTCTGCCTTCTACCCTGTTAGTCTCCCCCTGAGGGAACTCCTTTCCCTTGGTAGGAGGATGACAGAAATCCTCACTGCTGTCTAAGGAGCCAGTCCCCTGGATGCCAGCTCTGAGACTAAAACAAATCCTTTGCATTTCTTCCATGAACGACTGAAGAAGACTACTACTACTTCTTCCAGAAGCAGGCCAAGGAATGAGACGCCAAAGGGCTGGCTTGGAAGCAGCATCTTTTTTCGAAGTGAGATGCTAAAAGTGCTGGTATTTTCTATGCTGCGAGAAGTCAAATCCTTCATTTGGTTGATGATAACGCCAATAATAACATGCAATTTGCTCTTATAGGTGATCGGTATCTTGCAACTGCTCCCAGACAACTTTTAACACAGGGAGTCTAATACTACTGCCTGTGGTACATCACCACTAACCTGGACATGTTGTGGGCTCAGTTCAGGTGTCTAAACATGGGCCTGGGCCTCTTCTGGGCCTTAAAAGTGCTAAAGAGCAAAACCTACATTTTCTGGGATGGCTCTCACTTGGAAAGTTGTCCCTTGAATATAAACACTATGCCTGGAAGCAGCTCTTTAACCACCTGGAGCCAAAATGACAACTAAAACCCACGCATATAATGATACACTCGATCCAACACAATTTGGGGAAAAAATGCCATGCAGCAAAAAATTCTTACCTAGCAGCATCTTCCAAGGTCATAAACATTGTGCTCTGAGTTGCAAGGTGCAATTTGCTGCACCCGTTTGCTGCTTTTCCTTGCTGCTCCCCTCCTCTGTGCCTGGGTGGCTCCAGTGGGATTGGTTGCTCCAGGCAGAAGGAGCTTAAGTAAGTTACCCTCTGAACAGGGTTTTTCAAAAGGAGGAAGTAATGAAATACGGGATGATGGCAACAAGGCATAAATTCTGTGTTTATTCACTGCTTTGTTAGGCTCTAGGAATTTAATAGTTGAGATGGCCTTTCCCTTGCTAGGATGTATTACAATGTTATTACAGAGCCAGGTTCTCAGGAGGACTTTGCATCCTAGAGATAAGAAATATGGTGTCTAAAAAGACTTTTTTACTCCCTTTAGGATCCCAGGTGGCAAAACAAAATTATTTGTTAGGTAGTAGATTTGTTTATAAACTGTCAACAGGAACAAAGAGTGAATCTTGTGGTTTGTTTGCAGATTTTTTCAAAAGTTGGTGCTGTCTGTGTGAATTTCCAAAAGTTAGTATGTTACCTGTGTTGGCTCTGTGGCCCGTGATTCCAGAGATCTAGGCAAGTGTTTAATAACCTGAAAATATAGGAATTTAAGGTGCATCTCAATGATTTTTAAGTATGGTCCATAATATTCAACAGGGCTTTTTCTAAACCCTCAGAATCCAGGACTGTTATGCCAGCATGTTTCAACAGTAATTTGGCCTTACAGCCAGGAATTTCACTAGTCTCTCCACAGACCTTGGTATCCAGAGTAAGATTTTTTTTTCAGGCCAATTTATCTTATTTTGTAAAGTCCAATAAGAAACTTAAAAGTTTTTCCAGCACCTATTGAAAGGCCATGTTGATGTGGGCTAGAGCAGATCATAGAATCATAGAATATCTGAGTTGGAAGGGACCCACAAGGATCATTGAAGTCCAACTCCTGGCCCTGCACAGGACACCCCAAGGATCGCACCATGTGCCTGAGAGCATTGTCCAAACACTTCTGGAACTCTGTCAGGCTTGGTGCTGTGACCACTTGCTTGGATAAAAACTTAGATGGGAATTTGTTTTTTGTTTCCAACCCCTCAGTATCGAATTCCTCCGTAGCAAATGAGAGCTCTTGCTAGAGGAATTAAAGAGATAAATTTGTCTTGTTTCCATGGCCAGCTCTAAAGATGATACTCAGATTACTCAGATCAGAGAAGACAAGCATTTTGAGAGGATTAAAGAACAAAATCCAGTAAATGAGAGACAAGTGGGGCAGAAGAAAGTAGATGGTGTTAAGTGCCTGTATTTCACACATCTAACATTACTGATAGAAGTACTGTGACAGTGATGCAACCTCCAGCCTTGTTAAAAAATAACAGGGTTTTCAAGGCTAAGGCCTTCACGAAAAAGTTAGGCAATGCAAACTAGCGTTTTCCACACACGGGTCTCTTCACTATTGTGCTGGCTGGCTGGTGGTTGTGGTGCCCATGCAACTTTGATTTCTAGGAAACCTCGATGCCAGCCAGCACCTCAAAAATTCAGGGCCAGGGCGGAAAAGGGAAGCTTTTGCCCTGAAGAAGTACCAAATGACTCTGTGCTTTCCCTTAATGCAGTGAAAGCACTTCTGGTCTGAAAGCAGACTTCAAAGTCTTGACTATTTTTTTTTTTGGGAGGGGGGGCGGTTGGCAAGGGGAAGAGAGGATACTAGATTGGGAAAATTTCAAAGTTGGCTCATCCCTGAGTACACGCAGAAGTGACAGGATTGAGCAATTCTACAGTCACATGTGCATGTGCTCACTAAAAGGCTGGTAATCCCCAGGGTATAGGGAAACTCCAGCTAAAGTTAATGAGATGAAATAGCCTCACCGTGACCATCTTTCTTGAATAAATTGTATCTTTATACCTCTGCGCTTTTGCCTCTGCAGGATGAAAACACCAGCGGCTAGGTTAACAGCATTGCAGTTGGATTTTTTGATTCAGTTTAAGATTTTATGAACTCTCTTCACTGCTGCTGAAATGCTGCAGGGGCACCTTGGCATGTAAACAACAGCCCCGAGGGTGTCTGGCACTGGAGCCATTTCCACTCTGCAATGCCAAAACAATAAAGAAATAAGAGAAGGTTCAGGCCAAGCTTAGTGTCCCTGCTAGGAATCCGCACTGTTGGTGGAGAATACATGCTGCACCCTGTCCTTGTCACCTCTAGAGCCCAAGCTCCCTGCAGATGCAGCACACTGCTGTCTTGTCAGCATCTGTCCAACCTCCCAGAGAAAGCTGTGTGCTACAGTCATGGGCAAATCTGCAAATCCTAAGCATATAGACATGATGGGACTCATCTAATGGCTCACCAGCCCTGAAAGGAGGAGCTGCTCTCTCCATTCCACCTTTTCATGCATGTTTGCTGTTCGTGCTCCCAAGGCAAGCCTATCCCCGTGAGTTTCCCAGTCAGCCTGCCAATGATTTATATCAGTGGGAGACTTTGCTGCTGGGGCAGGAAGTAGATGGGTAAAGACCTGGCAGGCTACGACAGCCAAGACAGCCCGGTCACCTGGCACTGTACTTGCTCAGGGAGCGGCAGTGATAGCACCAGAGCACAGACCAGAGGTCACCACAACCATCACTCACAGCCCACTGCTGGGGACAGGGGTGCCAACTGTGGGGACATGAGCACACGCAGAGCCCCGGCAAGGGCAGGGGTGCCCACAGTGTGCCAGCATCACTCCGACCTAGGGAACTGGACTAGACTAGCAACTCTCCCCTTGCCTCAGCACCCCAGGGGAACAGGGAACTGGGTGCCTGGGGTTATTGCAGCAGACCCCAGCTCAAGGGAAGAATTAGGGGTGCTGATTGCACCCAAACCCAAAGTACTCCAAACCCACCACCCTGGACCCTGCAGCACGCAGCTCTGTGCAGCTGAGCATGGGCAGAGCACCCACAGCGTGCCCCGGGACACCCGTCTCACCTAAGACCTGCTGCTCTGCACCGGGAGAGTGGCGCCGGGACGGCGACACCAGGAGGGCGACACCAGCAAGGTGACACCAGCAGGGTGACAATGGGAGGGTAACAGCAGCAGTTTTTAGGGCCAGAGGCAAGGAGGCGGGGGCAGTAATGTTTGCCAATGCTGTGGCTGCTGGGAGGGAGGAGCAAGTGCAGGGAGAAGCCAGCGGCCACTGACCTGCAGGCAGGGCCACAGTGGGCATCTCCAGCCCCACCAGTCCTGCTCTCCCCCACAGGTCCCAGGCCATACCCCACTGTGTGAAGATGGGGAGGACATCCCTCACAGCCCACACCCACCCATCACCTCCCCCATATGCAGTTTTGCCAAAACCCTCTGTGATCCCCTAAACTGCTGCTGGCAATCCTCCTGCCCCCCCCCGCCCCCCACCCCAGCGCCTGTGGGGTGGCACCTGCTTGTCCCCAACTCAAGAAGAGGACAGGAGCCCCAGGGGGGCAGCTGGGCTGGGATCAGCACAAGGGCAGGGCAGGGCAGTGAGCACCCATGGCAGGGTTAGGGCACACATTTTATTTCTCTCCAGCAGTCCCGGAGGACAGGAAGGAGCCTCTGGCACAGCAGCAGTGCCATCACAGCACAGGGTGGATTTGGGGGTGTCCGGCGGTGTCTCCTCAGATCTGAGTGCGGAAGCACAGGTCGGTGCCTGACATCTTCTGCGCGTAGTCCTGGTCAAAGCGCTCGTTCTGGGCCACGGTGAAGTGGTTCTTCCAGTCTCCAGCGGTGCCTGTGGCCGGGCGAGATGGGGCTCAGCAGGGGCCGGGGGGGACACTGCGCCGGAGGCCCCCCGGAGCCACTCACCTTTGCGCATGAAGGGAGACACGCCGTGGTCCATGAGGTCGGAGGGCACCTTGCTGTAGTTGGTGGAAGGGTTGTCCCGCATGGACTCGAAGGACGTGTGTTGGGTGATGGTGTCCAGCACCGCCTCGGGCAGATCCCGCCCCAGGAACCGGGCCACCTTGGCAATCTCCCGGCGGAGGTCCTGCGGGACACAGGCCAACGCTCATCACTCCTGCCACCCCCAGACCCCACACCACCATCCACCCCGCCCCGTCACCTCCTTCAAGTCCTCGTAGAAGAGGTAGAGAATGGGGTGATCCTTCCTGCGCTCCCAGTAGCCCTTGACGTGGTTGTACCAGGAACCATAAGCCACTGCACGGGGAGAGCAGCCAGTGGGTGACAGTCCCCCGCAGGGTGCCCTGCACGCACCTGGGGGTGCCCTGTCCCACCTCTGCCGGCCATGAACTCCTCCAGGTACTGTGCCCATGTCCTGGGGTGCGGCTGCAACTTGTTCATCAAGTCAAAGTGGTAGTAGGAGACAGCCACGTCCTTGGCGTTGCGCCCCACATAGATCATCTGCAGATGGGCCATGGACATATGAGGGGCAACCACAGGACCCCCAATAGGGAGGATGCTCCAGCTCCTAGAACTCCCATGGCCACTTAGGATGCTGAAGGCAGCAGTGGGGAGTCCTGTCTCAGGAAAACAGGAGAGTTGAGGTACCCCCCAGGGCAGGGACCAGGGTTGGGGATTACCTTGCAGCGGTTTTCCCAGAAGGATTTGGGCAGGATATGTGCTGGCAGGTGAGACTTCACCACGCGGGGTGAGGACATGGTGGCCAGCAGGTCCGTTCCTGGGGGATCCCAAAGCACTTCCTCAGTGAGCCCTCGGGAAAGACCCTTGGGACTCGGCTCCTGCGGGGTGCCCCTGCGCCTCACTACCTGCTGCCATCCTTCCAGGGGCACAGAACTCCAGCATGGGCACTCTCTTGCTGATAATGTCCCGCTTGCACTTCTCAGGATCTCCACCTTGCAGGATCATGTCCACAATCTCACTGACCCAAGTGGTTCCTGGGGAAAGGAACCCATCAAGGGGAGCAGCCAGGGCAACATTGGGTGTCCCAACACTGACAATCCCTCAGACCTTGACCAGATGCCACTGGGGAAATGGGAAATCCCGTAAAACTCTGTCCTGACAGTCCCCAAATGTGCTGCATGCCCCCAGGCAGTGGGCCTCAGCTGAACACACTTGGCCACCTGGTACCAGCACATCTGCTTGCCTTGGGGATGCTCACCAGATTTGGGGAAGGTGACCACCACAATGTCCTCGGGGTGGCTCTGGAAGGTGTCAACCCGTTCCCAGTTGCGGGCGAAGGCATTGACCATGGGGATGCCGTGCACTGTGAGCCAGGGCTGACGCACATATGGGTCCGTATCGGCCATCCTGCTGGGGACAGGGACACGTGGCAGGGCTGGCTGATTAAGGGGAGGCCACCCCCACCCTCCCAGGGCGGCCACCGGCCAGGACAGCCCGGTCACCTGGCACCGTGCCTGCTCGGGGAGCGGCAGTGATAGCACCAGAGCACAGACCAGAGGTCACCACAGCCAGTGCTGCACCCACTGCTGGGGACAAGGGTGCCAACTGTGGGGACATGA
>VZRR01004312.1:0-113172 GCA_013398015.1 Oreocharis arfaki
AAAGAAGTATTCATCATTTCTCAGTATCAAATTTGTGTGTCTGAAAGAAGCAAATGCACTCTCCTATGAAATACCACTATTTCTCCCTTTTCACACAGATTTGTTTCTTGTTGAAAAAGAAACTGTGTGAAACATAAGAGAAAGCAGAGGTATGAAGAAAAAAATAGCCTAAAATGACTCAGTTTTTCCAGGTAATTTGTGACCAGAATTAAAATCAGCAGCTGTCTTCTATTGCTAAGAGAATCTCTTAGAACACTAAATAGTTAGGCCTAATCTGCATTTCTAGAAATGTCACGTGTTTGTTTGAAAAGACAACAAAGGTTATGACCTTTAAAACATGTTGATGAAAGAACAAAACCCTTTGCTGCAAAGTAGGTGATTCATGCAGTGTCAGCTTTTGAAATAAGATCTAAAAATTCATTTCGGAAAGTTCTTTCGATCTTACAGTCTTGCTGATATTTGTTGTTAGGCATGAGATAGCTATGGAAACCTTGAATAAACTATCAGAAATATAGTGTCTGGATGTCAGCAAGCTTTATTCTTGCAGTCCATGTCACAAATGTAAACTACTGATAGACTGAGTTAATTGCATTTACTTCATTTCTCATACAGACCTCAAAAATTTCCAATATCAAGCAAGATTCAGAAAAGTGAGAGCCATCACTAACGAAAGATTTTGAAACATCTTACACAATATTTCAATAATCTCTCATTTAAATCATGCTATAAACATTTGCACACTTTATAAAACAGTCTTTCAAATTTTAATTGAAGACCATTAATATGGTCTTTAATTTAAAGACCATTAATAACTTGGGGTAAGTCAACACTCTTCCCATCCTTCCAGGTTTTAGATTACATGGAGAAAATAATAGGTGTATATCATGTAATTGAAATGGCATCCACACCATCACATCCATCATTTTTGGACAAATGAATGATATTAAGCTGTAAAGAACTGTTCCCCGTGTTAGGGCTGGATGGTATATAATGTGTAACAAGAAGTATAAGAAGAAATTCTTTGCATCATATCAATGCATGTGGGATATAGCACATCAGAAATCAATACTAATTGATAGTGTGTTTCAGTAAATAATGGACTGACAAAAAAAACCCCAACCCAACAACAAGTCCGTGGAATGAAATGCAAGGTATGCAATCCTGCCTACTCAGAGAATTTAAGATGAAAGGGAGAAGTTTCAACTTTCTGCAACTTCCAATTCATACCTAGGTTACTGTCCTTAGCAACACCGAATCTAAAATGTGGGCAGGAAACGACATGAATGAAAAGAAAAAAAGATGGAAAGCAAGCAATTGATAATGGCTGCTGAAACAGCAAGAAGCATTCACTTAAAAGCAAAAATAAATACAGTGTCTCAAAATTTGCAACCAAACCAAACCAAAAATGTCTCAAAAGTGCAATGTGATGAATAGACTCTACACCTTGTTTTTCAGGGGCAGAGAGAATTCCGAGCAGTCGTTCTGTCAGAATTGGGATCCTTGCAGCGCTTTTTTCGCTATTGATTTTTGGAGAGGTGTGAAACAGCTACTTAATTTCCTGACAAAATACATCAGAACAGCATTTAATGCTGACATTTGTAAGTTCTTGGAGGGAAAAAAATTAGCCTACCTAAGGCCTGTAAGTTATATGCTAGGACAAAGAGCTAAAAAATTACTAAAAGTTCTGGAAATGACGGAAAGCCTCCCTCTTATAAAAGATCCACGTATCTCAATTATCTGCTTTCCATATTTTCTCTTTAGTCCTTTGTCCCTTTCACAGTCTGATTTCAATTTATACAGATTGATTTCAATATTAGGACCCATGTTTACTCATCTATAAAGTCCAAGAAACCCAGGAGATCAGCCCTGAAATATTAAAGATTTTATTCACATGGAGTTGTGTCTGCCATTCAGGTTCCAAGGGCGACTGCGTGGAGCTGACACATTTTCTTGGCTTTGCAGTTCTTGTTGCTGTCCAACATGCCTGATACTCATTAATATCAGCTCCACAATATGTAAATCAAATCTAAGATCATCTTTGTTCACATGATGAAGAAATTTTAGAACAGACTTCAGCTTCTGGAGGAATGTTCCTGGTACAGCTGCAGGACAAGCCAAAGAAAGGGCATCACGGACTGTTATAGCTTCACTGAAAAACTCACTTTGCCAATAAATATTGAAAGGAACTGGATTTTAGCATAGTTCCAGCAAAAATGTTCCTGAGCTTTGCCATTTTTATCTTCATCCTCTAAAGAACCAACAAATGACACAGAAAGAAGCTGTTGGTTACTTTTAAACTTTTGATAACATATAAAATTTTTACTGAAGAAGAATTACAATAGCAGAATATGTATAAATATTTATTTGAAATATATTGATATTATATTTATGCATTTCATATTTACTGAAAATCATTATTAGGTACAAGTACATATAAAATCATAGACTTAGAATTTTTTGTAAATGCAAATATGTAAATACCAAAGAAAAGTGACCATTTAACTCCTGAAAAGCAAGACTATTTTAAAAGACTGTATGCTAGAAGTTTTCATTAAAAATACACATTTTGCATGAACAGTACAGCAACAGTCTAGCAAAACCTGTGTGAAATCTTTAGTGCATAAATCTCCTCATACCCAGAGGCGGTAATAAGTTACATGTTTCTCTACATACTCAGTTTAAAATTGTCAAACATATATTTCATGTACTGGAACCAGAAATAACATCTTCTTGGCTGACTTTTTTTGATGTATTTCATAATTAGGTGTAGAAGTCAAAGATACCACTTTCTACCCAAAGGATACATAAATCCTTCAAGCATATCAGAACAGGTCAAATATCACTATATACCCTAGAATTTCACTACTGCAAGGTAGGTAATTGTTCTCCTTTGTTACCAATTCAACAAAAACTTAAAAAAAACACTTTCCAGTTTTAACTTTCCTGGTTAGACAGTCATGCTTGCCTCTCATGATTTACCTGAAAATTAAAGTCCTAGACGACTAAACTGTACATTTCCATCCTGTTTCATTCAAGTTTCTTATCTTGCCTTTCATTCATTCTGGCGTGTGAATAAAATTCAGGACCATACATCCTGGAGATGTAATACTGCCTCTTTATTTGAGGTTTAATAATTCCCAAAGCAACCAAATGTATGCACAAAGAATTTATGCATGCAGGCCACATTTTGAAACACCAGTTACTGTAGCTAAATCCTTACATTTGAGTGCACCATCACTGTCTGGACCAAACTGTTTCCAACCCAACCCTGCTCACCTGGGTTAAGTTAGCTGTTAGTCCACTGCTCACCCTCGAGAAGAGGGGATTGGACAGATCCCTGTTAACTCAGAGTCAACACTCACCCACATAGGAGGCATCAGGCAAGACCGGTGAAGCTGGAGCCGTGTTAGCATCCAAATCTGCATAAATGTGTCCTGCTCCCCACTGCCCTGAGCATTCTGTCTTCAAACAGCTGCAGGGATTTAAATTTAGCAGAGTTGGTAAAAGCATTTTCCTAAAAAAGCCAGATGAGGCAGCAACGAGCTGGGATTATGTATCAAAAGCTTCCAGGACGTCATGATGTTTGATCACTAAATTAATACTTTTCCGTGTTACTTAGAGTAAATATAACTGTTTCAAAAGAATCTTGCCCAGAATCACAGTTACAAATAATACATTTATTTTGATCTTTTTTGTATACTAATTTTCCATTTTAAAGGTGCTGCAATTACATCCATTTTCCTTAATAGTTGGAAAAAATTATTTCTTCAAGACTATAGCTGAGAGCTTTTTCACTATGATTTTCAGGCACAATTTAGGGAATAGAAGAACAAATAAAACTTACGATAGACAATTGTTTACATCTTAAAATTAAAAATGTACTAAAATTTCAGATTACAGTGAAAGCATATGTGCAAATTTTTTTTCAAATTTGCTTTTTTTGTCTCCAGATTTCAAATCTATGTGCATTTTGGTGAACTGGAAAATAACCCCATAGTAATATGAGGGCTATTATAGTAATAAAAGTGGCATAGCAATTTTTGTTTCCCAGTTTCTGATTGCTATATATGATTTAATAATTAGGTAACATGACATCACCAATAACCTATTTACTTCTAATAGTAAAACAGATTGATTTACATTGTTTGTTCTTGTTGATGTAGTTTTTTAAAGTTTGAAAAATATTAGAAGTTACATATTTTTAGTCAATTTAGTTTGAGCTCAGGGAATTCCCAGTAAAACAGAGAGGGAAAATATTAATATGTTTATAGTATAGAATTCTTGTATATTACAATATATACAGATTTATACACATATTTTACACATATCTATAATATACTACATCATTTATTGCAAGTGTAATCTGTAGTAAAAACAGAAAAAGGAACCAACAAGAAATTGCACAAATCAAGTAGTCCATGTTTCAGCACCTAGAACAGGAGGGGAGAAAGAAGACTAAGTAATTTTTATTTTCCTCACAGGTACTTCTGAAATATCTCTATTTGTAATGATAATTTAGGATTACAATCTCCCTCACACTCTCAGTTTCATGCTGTCTACAGGACACCTCAGTAGGCCCTAAAGAATCATAAATCAGCCATTTTCTACCACATGAATAGACTGAAGGCTTCTGGGACCAGTTGCCCATATCCATGCTCCTGTACTTGGAGGCATTGGAGCAGAACAGGCGTTGACAGCAGTTTGCTCAGTAACCTGGTTAAAGTATCCAGTGTTAGCTGAGGGACATTGTGAAGGAGGTTGGAGGACTAAAAACCTTTTTCCAGTTAAAAAAAATATCCTCACAGGTTGTCTCTCAACCTTTCTTGTCAAAAACCTCAGATTGTCTTATGTCCTGCAAACTGCCCAGGCCAAATTTTGAAAAATCTATTTATATGTCTATTTTCCTTGTTTTTTCCCCTTGACTGCAGCCTCAGGTAGGTCTCCCTGGTTGATGCCATACCTGGAGTTCTATGTCCAGTTCTGAGGTCTCCAGCTGAAGAAAGACAAGAAACTACTGGAGAGGGTCCAGTGGAGTGCTATCAACTTGATTAGGGGTCTGGAGCAACTCGCTGGTGAGAAAAGGCTGAGAGGGCTGGGGCTATTTAGCCTGGAGAGGGAAAGACTGAGAAGGGATCTTATCAATGTCCACCAGTATCTGAAGGAAGAGCGACAAGCGGATGGAGCCAGGCACTTCCCAGTGGTGCTAAGCAGTAGGGTGAGGGCAACAGGCAGAAAATGATGCACAGGAAGTTCCAATAGAACATGAGGAAGAACTTTACTCTGAGGGTGACAGAGAACCCAGGGAACAGGCTGCATAGTAGAGGTTGTGGAGTCTCTTTCTCTGGAGATATAAACCCCCCTTGATGCAATCCTCTCCAGCCTGCGCTAGGTGAACCTGCTTTAGCAGGAGGGTTGGACTGCGTGATCTCCAGAGGTGCCTTCCAACCTCAACCATTCTGTGATCAAGTAATTCTGTAACAGACACTTAATCATCCTCTACCATTTCTAGATTTTCCTCTTTTTAATGAATTCTATTTATTCCCTCCATTTTGTATTTCATTGATCCCACTTCTGTTGCAGAAAATGGGAAATAGCCTATAGCAACAACAACACTGAAGCCAGAAACACACTGACAGACTCTTTTATCAAGAAAAAGTACTCTGCAGGTAGATATGTTTCCTGATGACCTCCTTGAAGTGCTATTTTTTTTCATGTCTGGCCAAAAGTGACACCATTTGGTATACACTTTTTCAGTCTCCAGGTAAACTGAGTCTACTTTTGTTAGCTTTTCAGGGATTTCCAATCACTCAAGTTATATGATTGAACAGGATTCACATACCACTAGATCTGCAATTTTTAATTATACCTATCCTGCATGTTTCACTGAAGTGTTGAAATGCTGAATAAATTGGACTAGCTCGAGGAGCTGACATTTCTAGAAGACATGGCCTCGTTGCTGTAGTATGCCCTGGTTCACTACTGCACACCACCTGCCTACTACCTGCAAATTCCCCATGTACTCAGCTCTCATCCCTCTGTACATCAGGGACCTCTATAACCTTCTCCAGCTACTTGTTTTGTGCCACCCATTTCCTTTCCTCCAAAGATTTACTCCTGCACGATCCCTTCCTTCAATTTTTTTTTCTGTTTTTTTTCTACTGTAGGAAATAAATTTTTCAGGGTGTCAACATGCTTGAACTAGAACTGAGATGGAGGTAGTTATAATGAAATGCTAATAACTGCCAGGAAAATTACAGAGTTGTTCTCAGCTGCTAGGTCTGCCAAGCAGCTGCCAGGAGCACTATGTGTTTCCCCTACTCTTCTTCTCGTTTACTGATTTTTCACCAAAANGTAGTTTTTTAAAGTTTGAAAAATATTAGAAGTTACATATTTTTAGTCAATTTAGTTTGAGCTCAGGGAATTCCCAGTAAAACAGAGAGGGAAAATATTAATATGTTTATAGTATAGAATTCTTGTATATTACAATATATACAGATTTATACACATATTTTACACATATCTATAATATACTACATCATTTATTGCAAGTGTAATCTGTAGTAAAAACAGAAAAAGGAACCAACAAGAAATTGCACAAATCAAGTAGTCCATGTTTCAGCACCTAGAACAGGAGGGGAGAAAGAAGACTAAGTAATTTTTATTTTCCTCACAGGTACTTCTGAAATATCTCTATTTGTAATGATAATTTAGGATTACAATCTCCCTCACACTCTCAGTTTCATGCTGTCTACAGGACACCTCAGTAGGCCCTAAAGAATCATAAATCAGCCATTTTCTACCACATGAATAGACTGAAGGCTTCTGGGACCAGTTGCCCATATCCATGCTCCTGTACTTGGAGGCATTGGAGCAGAACAGGCGTTGACAGCAGTTTGCTCAGTAACCTGGTTAAAGTATCCAGTGTTAGCTGAGGGACATTGTGAAGGAGGTTGGAGGACTAAAAACCTTTTTCCAGTTAAAAAAAAAATCCTCACAGGTTGTCTCTCAACCTTTCTTGTCAAAAACCTCAGATTGTCTTATGTCCTGCAAACTGCCCAGGCCAAATTTTGAAAAATCTATTTATATGTCTATTTTCCTTGTTTTTTCCCCTTGACTGCAGCCTCAGGTAGGTCTCCCTGGTTGATGCCATACCTGGAGTTCTATGTCCAGTTCTGAGGTCTCCAGCTGAAGAAAGACAAGAAACTACTGGAGAGGGTCCAGTGGAGTGCTATCAACTTGATTAGGGGTCTGGAGCAACTCGCTGGTGAGAAAAGGCTGAGAGGGCTGGGGCTATTTAGCCTGGAGAGGGAAAGACTGAGAAGGGATCTTATCAATGTCCACCAGTACCTGAAGGAAGAGCGACAAGTGGATGGAGCCAGGCACTTCCCAGTGGTGCTAAGCAGTAGGGTAAGGGCAACAGGCAGAAAATGATGCACAGGAAGTTCCAATAGAACATGAGGAAGAACTTTACTCTGAGGGTGACAGAGAACCCAGGGAACAGGCTGCATAGTAGAGGTTGTGGAGTCTCTTTCTCTGGAGATATAAACCCTCCTTGATGCAATCCTCTGCAGCCTGCGCTAGGTGAACCTGCTTTAGCAGGAGGGTTGGACTGGGTGATCTCCAGAGGTGCCTTCCAACCTCAACCATTCTGTGATCAAGTAATTCTGTAACAGACACTTAATCATCCTCTACCATTTCTAGATTTTCCTCTTTTTAATGAATTCTATTTATTCCCTCCATTTTGTATTTCATTGATCCCACTTCTGTTGCAGAAAATGGGAAATAGCCTATAGCAACAACAACACTGAAGCCAGAAACACACTGACAGACTCTTTTATCAAGAAAAAGTACTCTGCAGGTAGATATGTTTCCTGATGACCTCCTTGAAGTGCTATTTTTTTTCATGTCTGGCCAAAAGTGACACCATTTGGTATACACTTTTTCAGTCTCCAGGTAAACTGAGTCTACTTTTGTTAGCTTTTCAGGGATTTCCAATCACTCAAGTTATATGATTGAACAGGATTCACATACCACTAGATCTGCAATTTTTAATTATACCTATCCTGCATGTTTCACTGAAGTGTTGAAATGCTGAATAAATTGGACTAGCTCGAGGAGCTGACATTTCTAGAAGACATGGCCTCGTTGCTGTAGTATGCCCTGGTTCACTACTGCACACCACCTGCCTACTACCTGCAAATTCCCCATGTACTCAGCTCTTATCCCTCTGTACATCAGGGACCTCTATAACCTTCTCCAGCTACTTGTTTTGTGCCACCCATTTCCTTTCCTCCAAAGATTTACTCCTGCACGACCCCTTCCTTCCATTTTTTTTCTGTTTTTTTTCCTACTGTAGGAAATAAATTATTCAGGGTGCCAACATGCTTGAACTAGAACTGAGATGGAGGTAGTTATAATGAAATGCTAATAACTGCCAGGAAAATTACAGAGTTGTTCTCAGCTGCTAGGTCTGCCAAGCAGCTGCCAGGAGCACTATGTGTTTCCCCTACTCTTCTTCTCGTTTACTGATTTTTCACCAAAATAGGGCGTTGCCCTTCAACTGTGAACTTTCAGAAAACATTCCAGCACTGATTGGATATGTCATTCAAAAGTAATAACATAATGGACAAAGAAACAGAGGAATGTTTTTCTGTTGAAATAAGGGCTTTTGATGCAGGCTTAGGGTGTGCTTCAACATTACACTTATCTGTTGGCACATCCCTCCGTTGTGTCAATGCGACTCTATGGGGAGGCTATGCTATAAATGAGGTTGTTTCTATTAACATCGGTTATTTCACTGAGCTGGCCTGCAGTGTAGACTCCTGAAAAGTTTTACCAATAAAATTCATGACTCTAGCAGAGGGATAGAAAAGTGTAACAGGTCTGCAAAGGAATTCTTCAAGAACGTTAGTCCTAGATAAATTGTTTAGTCAGAAGCACAACTTTAATTAAAAACCACTGATGCTGTTAAAATCTTCCTGTCCCTCACCTCTCTGCTACCACTTCTTAGCCACAGGTTAACATGCCACAGGTGCTGAAGAATGGTCAAACACACACTCAAGTATGAGCTGTGGGAGTGGTGACCACTGTAAGAAGAAAAGCAGTCCAAGCTGCTTTGACTTTATGAGGTGAAATACTGTCTTACGAGCTGTGATTCATGAGCGAAGATGGCACAGCAAGTGAGGCAATGGTGTATGCAAAATGGGGTTTGATTCATGGTTAACTCAGCATGTGTATACCAGAGGCAGAACAGACAGGTAATCCAGCAGGAGTTGGAGCCTTCAGACCTTGATTAGCTCAGCCCCATTTAAATACATGTACTGCTATAGGGGTAGGCTCCTACCCGAGCATTTGCTGTTTGGGCTTCACATGACCTATCTCAGACACTGTATAATGTTGTCTTTTCTGTTTTCAGCCACGTTACTACACTGCAGATTAAACACATTGGATTTCAAATTTCTGGCAGGAATATGTAACTCAAGAGACACATCCCAGGCTTTCCTTTAAAACTCATATCAGAGGCCTTTGTAAAAGGTTATTCATTATCTACATCAAAGCCATGCCCACAGGCACTGCTTATTGCACTTTTCCCTGACAAAAACGAGCCCAGCTCCTTTCCAGATCACCCACATGCCAACATGTCAGCCTGCGAGGATTCTATTAACTCACCTTTTCAGGGCATTTTCTGGGTGCCACAAGCAACCCCAAAAGGACTCGGGGCTGCTGGAGAGGGCTTTTCTCTATGATCTAGAGAAGTGATAAGCACTCTGGGCATGCAGAACATTAAGGGCATTCCTGGGTGTCAGGAACTCCTCTCACATCTGAAATGGTGAAATTGAGAACCTAAGCAGAATCTTGCTCTAAACCAAGACAGAAAATGCCCACCTTTATTAAGAAGAGTGGGAACAACAAATGTTTGCCACCACTGGGGTTTGCCCCAGACGGCCATTTGTCAATTGTAACAACATGAACCAAACCTTGGAGCTGGGGCTGGTGGAGGCAGTGGCACATCTCAGAGGTTCACAGTGCTCCGGGTCACAGCACCCCATGCCCAAGCTCCCTACGGCAGGGGATCACACAGCCCTGGGGGGTGACCCGGCCACTCCACTCTGGGAGGAGACTGTGTGGAGTGGTGCACGCAGTTCTGGGCCCCTCAGTTCAGGAAGGACATCGAGGTGCTGGACAGAGCCCAGAGAAGGGCAGCGGAGCTGGTGAAGGGTCTGGAGCACAGGTCTCATGAGGAGCAGCTGAGGGAGCTCAGGGTGTTGACCCTGGAGAAAAGGAGGCTCAGGCGTGACCTTACCGCTCTCTACAATTGTTTGAAAGGAGGCTGTAGCCCGGTGAGAATTGGCGCCTCCTCCCAGAAAACAATGGAGGGAACATGAGGATATAGACTCAACCTATGACAGAGAATGTTCAGGTTGGACATTAGGAGGAATGTCTTCACATGAAGGGTGATTAGACACTGGAATGGACTTCCGAAGGAGGTGGTCGAGTCATCGTCCTTGGTGGTGTTTAAGAGAAGAATGGACGTGGCACTTAGTGCCATGGTATAGTTGACACGGTGCTGTTTTCACAGGTTAACTCGCTGACCTCGGAGGCCTTTTCCAACCTCATTCATCCTGTATCTCCGCGACTCCGGCACACAGCCCTCACGCTCCCACACACCACCGCTACTCCGGAGAAACCNAAACCCCCCCCCCCCCCCCCCGCCACAACCCCGCTCCTCTCCGCCCCCACCGGGCACGTGACCTCCACCGCCCTCAGAGCCACCGCCCTCAGAGCCGCCGCCTGGCCCCGCCCCGCGCTCGCGACAAACGCTTCCGGCCGAGGGCCGGCGGAAGAGCGCGCATGCGCCGGGAAACCCGGAAGCGCCGGAGCGGCGGAGCCGGGGCGGGAGGCGCTGCTGGAGGCGCTGCGTGCGCGGCGCTCCCGCGGCCCGGCCGGCCCGGGGTGGGCGCGGAGCCTCGGGGCGCTGTGCAGGGCCAGGTAAAGGGGCCCTGAGGGGGCTAGGGGCCGCGGGAGGGACGTGCGAGGATGTGTCCCGAAGTTGCGGGCGCGGGGTTCCTGGGTTTGTGGAGGTGTCCGGGTGAGGCTGCGGAGGTGACGGGACGGGGAAGGGTCTCTTCTGGACTGCGGGAGTTTGGGAAAGAGTGTGGGGAGGGATGGGAGTGATGGCAGCCCTTAATGTAACCTCAGCTCGGGTCATGGAGAATGTTGGTTTCTTGGAGTTCAGGGTGGCACGAAGCTGGTGGGGTTGCCTTGTGCACAGTGCTGAGACCGGTGAGGTGTATCTAAAGGGATATTTTAGTGTGGAATCTTATCAGTTAAAAATTACCCTCTTTTGATGTTATCCTTTTGATGACTCCAAAAAGTAGTTTTCCTGTCACTTAAATGCTATGTGAAAGCATGGTAGACTGCTCCATCACCTTTTCTGTTTCTTCGTTTATTTGTTTGGATTTTCTTTTGAACAAGCTAGTTATTAGTTCGTATGTGTGTATATATATATACACACACATATATATATGTATATATATAACTTGAAAATTCGTAAATGCAAGTAGTTGTGCTTGCATCTTTCTATACATTTTATCTTTATATGTAACTATATGAATCTCTGACTATAAACAACGTTTAGAATTATTTTCATACATTCAAACAATAGGAGTGTTGCATTATTGAAAATTAGACTGGAGATATATAACTAATATCTAAATCTCTTGTCCTCTTTTCCTAGTGTGTGACCTGTAATACAGAGATCTTCCAGAATGCTGGAGTCCTATGTAACTCCTATTTTGATGAGTTATGTGAATCGTTACATAAAGAATTTGAAGCCTTCAGATCTGCAGTTGTCACTCTGGGGAGGAGATGTTGTACTTAGTAAACTTGAATTAAAGTTGGATGTACTTGAACAGGTATGTTGTGTTTATAGCAGTTACAGTCTGTGTCTTTGATTTAAAAGAAGTTGGCTGAAATATTTTAGATTGGTCTGCAGAGCTAAGTAAGAACTTAGTGCTTGCTGTTTTTTTTCTTATGCAAGAATTTTTTCCCGCTTGCATTTAGTTATTCTTGCTTTAATTTCATGCCATTTGTTTAGCAATGAATGGTAATTTTTTACACTTTCTATAAGATTTGGAGTGTGAAGAGAGGCTTTTTTATGGACATGTTTCTTCTTTCAGTAACTATTGTTTTAGGGTATGAACATTAATTAATTTTTTTTTAATATCAATTGTATTTACTAATTACATATAGTAACTAAGTTGAAAGGTCACAAAGTAAAGTGGGATCTCTTTTTAATTATGCGTACTATACCCATTTGTGTTCTTTGTATTGTTTTCTGACTCCAGATTTCATCATTCCACTTGTATCTAAACTTAAGAGTAATTGAGGAACAGATTTGATCATCTGGTTTCTGTGGATTAAGTCAAAGGCTCAGTAAAATTTAGTGTTAAAACAACAAGCTTGATCAAGTAAAACACTAGATACAGAATTTGGAGCCTGCTGTCAATATGAACTGGTAAAGCCTTAGCACAGAGATGGTTTCCTTTTAAGCTTATCTGAGTTGACAGCTTGAGTGTGTGAGACCGATAAAGCTGCTTTCTGTTGTGCATGGTATAACAGCTGGAGTCCTGTGGCCAGATGTAGTCCAACCAAGTGAAGGAGTTGAGAGAAATTCAGCAAAGAATAGGAAATTTAGACAATACATCCTTTGAAAGAAGAATAAAATATACAGGGAATGTGTTTTTTTAATATTGACTAAAATAAGATGAGACAAGATAGAGCAAGAATTATTTGGATCTGACAATAAGCAAGTGAATAAATTGCATGTTGGGAGACTTAGGGTAGACGTTAATGGAAATCTCATTTATGTGTTGGATTATGAGGTATTGGAATAGGCTGGGGTGACTGCGTGTCTCTATCAGGGACACTGTTTAAAATGTGAAAGAAAGACATGGTTAATTAAGGCTCTCTGATCGTGTTCTGGAAGAGGAGACAATCTTACAAGAGATGTTGTCCTATTTTCTGTGCTTTTTAGAGAACCTTACTTGTCTTCCTTCAAGTGTTTCTTAGCCGCTGTATTTTCTCTCGGGTCTGTTAATTGGTACATCTTGTCCCTACAGCTGATGTTCTGTAGGATGTGCTCCCCTGTGAGCCTTTTTAAATGTATATGTTATAGAACCAAACAAGGGTTGATCAGAAAAGAGTTCTGGCGGTCATCTAGTCCACCCTCCTGTTCTGAGCAGGGCTGTCAGATCAGCTTGTGTTTTTCTTCAGCCGAGTCTCGAAATCTCCTGTCTGGTGAGAACCTCCTCTCTGGGTAAGCTCTTTCCGTTCGCTGCTGTGCAGAGAGAAAGTTTTTCCTAATAACAAATAACGACTTGGGATGGATATATCAGACTTGCTATATTACCTGACACTGTAAGAATTTTGCTGCTCTCACTGGTTGTGGGAATTAACAGCAAGTCAGAAAGCCTGTCTGAGTCTGACATTGGTTTCAGCACAGTCCATTTCTACCTGTAAGAAACCTAGTCAAGAGAAGCAAGAAATTCAAAACAATAGAAGGAGTAAACAGCAACAAGGCTGCGGCTGGTGTTTTGTTCGCATTCTTGAGATGTCTATGTTGTAGATAACTAATTATAGTATGGTGTAACTAAAATAGCCAATGAATCCACTGCAGTAGTTGAGCAACCAATAGACAATTGACACGAATGATAAACATACCAAAGTGTGTATATATAACACTAGCTCTTAGAATAAACGCTTTTTGCCTGCACTTTATGTTAGAATTAGTGTGTGTCGCGTGTCCGCTCAACTGCGACAATTGGTGATGTTCCCTTTCCAGTAGTTGCAGTTTTCTGATAGGTTGATCCCTTGCTTCATCTTTGTCTGCCTATGAACTGGGTTCCTAAATATCCAGCTCAATCTTGATAGTCATGGCTCTTGTGGCAAATACTGCCATATGTACCCATGCTCGTTTGAATGGGAATTTGCATATGCGATGGATGCAAAATTTTGCTCAGATTCATTGTTTTTATATTATTTGTTTGAGTGTTTGTGAAATGTAGTTATCTTCATTTGGCTCTTACTATTCTTTGGAACTTGTCTGGACCCACAGACTCTGTTTAGAGTGTCTTTCTTTTTTTTTTTTTTTTTGTGGGGGGGATGCTGTTTATGTCTGCTCAGCAAAACCCTTTGAGTAAGCAGTACGTGGTAATGCAAAGTCTCCAAGCCCTTGCAGCTGGCAGGAGCTCCCTTGAAAAGCTGCTCTCTAGAAATTACCAGTATATATTATTTTAGTTGGGTTCTGTCCCTGGGTGGATTCATGATACCCAAAGTTAGTCACCTAAACTGCTCTGCTCTTGTAACATCTTTTCTCTCCTGGGCTGCTATCCCCAGCCTGGTTCCCTTCTCCTTATCTGACATGACCACAGTTTTAATTTCATGCTTCAGGTTCTTACATACAAGTGCACCTATCCTAGATGTATTTGTCTAGAGCCTTAAACATTTTGAGGGAATTCCATCTTTTGTGGAGTTATCAATGGCTTTTTGAGACTGTTAGCATAGGTGCCAAACTAGCTGTACAAAGCACCTTCTGAAATATTTGGAAACGAGTCTGTGCTTCCTGCTCCCTGCACTTCAGCTGATGTTAGTGTTCCCGTGTCATACTGTGCTCTTACGGGCCACCAAACAGAATCCCGAAGGACAGATGAGACCAGAGCATAAACTGCTGTTTGTCTTACGGAAGATTTAACTTTATTTTTGGGACCGAGTTGGAACCAATACTTCTCAAAATCAGATGTAATACAGTTGTTGACATAGAAAATTTACCAAATGTGAAAAGAATGTTCCAGTACCTGAAAATACTTCGCATGTTTTTTAGGTATATTTGTGTAAGTTTTATGCTCTCATTAAATTAAGCTGAATGTCATTGTAATAACTCTTAGGGTCTGTCCTTCTCTCTGTCCCCCTTTTCTGTACAATATCAGTTCTGTAGTGGAAGTCAAGTAGTAGTTTGTACTCAGCTTCAATCTTGTAGGTATAGTGTAGCTTTTGTATATAATTGTGCCACTCTCTGAATAGCCAGTTATTTTTATAATAAATAACTTTAGTTAAAGATTAAGTATAATAAAATTTTTATATTTTTTCCTATCCTGAATTATTCAATTACTAGAAGACTAAGCAGTCCAAGAAATTTTCCATCTGTACATAATATGCATATTGTACAAAAACTACTTAAAGAAAGTAATTTGTAATGAAATTTTGAAATTAACACCTTAAAGAGTGTTTTTTGGAAAAGCATTTTAAGCACTTTTGTCAACTTTTGTGTGAAGTCCCTATAGTACCAGATGTAACAGAACTGCCTCTGAACTTGGTAAGTAGCTTGTGTGTAGTATATCTGTTGATACAGTGGTGGCAAAAAGATAAGATACATTGTGATTTCTTCATGCTGCTTGTGTATATTCCCATAATTAGTTTTTAGCTGTTTTGCAGATGCAAAAGGGCAAGATGAAGTAGTCTTGGGAAGACAAAGGATACCTTGATCTAAAGATTATTGACTTTTATTATAGTGTGGATTTTTCATATCCAAAAGAATTTGTAAAGAAAGAAACACGAAAAATGTGAATGTACTTAAAATAATTTTAAGGAAATGGAAGCATTGAAATATCTTTATTTTAAGTCTGTGTTATGTGCCACTGGTTACTTGTGAAATACAGCCTTGACTGTGAAGAAGAGGTGTTTGAGTTAAAACTGACGTGGAGAACAAGTACTTGCCTATCACCCCCACCTTTAGAATAGTCTTGTGTTACAGAGCAAGGGGAGATTTTAGGCAAAGGGGAATTATGATCATCTAGTCTGCAGTCTGACATGTTAGTCAGTTATTTATTGGTCAAGCCTGGAAGTTTGGTTTGAGTCATATGTATTTTTGTGAAGGATTTATATGACTAAATGGAAAATCTAAAATGTGAAGTCTAATCAGTCATGGGTACAGAAGAAATATTAAGAATTTCAAGCAGTACTTAATGAAAGGAGAAAGATTGCATAGGAAACAAAGAGGAATAAAAATGTTCTTTGTTACGTTGTATTACGAACAAGTTACTAAATTTGGCACACATTTATATTGTCCACCAAACAGTACAACAAGGAGTTCTTTACATTGCTTTATTCTGATTCCCTAGCTGTAACGAGGACAAAATCTTTCCTTAATGTCAGATAACGTTTGTATCTAAATTTCTTTGAAAAGGAACTATCTTCTAAATATGCTGGGCATTTGCTTTTATCACCTTCTTGAAATAATTCCTGTTTCTGTTTCTTTCAATATCTTGCAGTTAACTGGACAAGAATGAAAATGTGTTAAGTATGTCCAGCAAATAGTAGAAAAATAGCTATTCCAGATGCCTTTTGAAGTAAAGACAAGTCAGGATCTAAATAGACATTGTGGTATTGCTGAGTGACAAAAACGCATCTTCAAGTCCAGAATGGGAATTCGTCTTTGGAAGACAAAACACTTTCTATTATTGTGAACAGTGGTAGTTTGCTGCTTTGATCTCTGAAAGCATTGTCTCTTATGTTGTAATGTGTTTTTAGATTGCATATTATTTTATGATTTATTGCTGTACCACACCCCATATTTCCCTCCCCAAATCAAAAAAAAAAAAAAAAAAAGGCAGCTCTGGGACAAAAGGCACTACTTAATTTATTGTATGATTAATCATGTGGTGAGATCTGTAGCTAAACAGCTGAATATTTGCTTTTCAGTGTCTTAACTGAAACTGTCTGGATTAAAATTTTATTTATGTTGGTTGTTAGTCTAGGGCTGAATTTTTAGGGAAGGCTTTTTGGCTAAGATCTTGAAGTGTAGTAGTGAATGAGATGAAGAAAAACACTTTGTAAAAACAAATTAACAATTTTCTTTGAACTTTTAATGAGGAAGTCTGTAACTGTCATCTCTTAGAATGGGGACTTGAAATTAGATATTACTTTATGTAAGCATGGCTGAGGAAGACGTCAAGAGTTTCCCTAGCATGAAATGGGTGTGGTTTTTTTAAACTTCATTAATCAATACTCATTATGACCCAAAAAATAACTTGCACGCTGAAACCTGTACTTGGCAAAAAAATAGAGCTATAATTTTGTGTAGTTTCCTCCTCTGAAGAGTTTTTCAGCAGTGAATGTACAATACTCTTAGCTCCTGGACACAAGATAAACTTCTTCATAGTACCAGTAGAAAGGTTTAGGAAGTATCAGCTGTATAATGGGGGAGAGTGTTCCCTAAAGTTGCTCCTGTTAGCAGCTGTTGTTGCTGTGATGGTGTAGGTATTGGTAAGAATGGTTGACTTGCCTCTAGTCATAGCAAAGACTATCTCAAGATGCAAACCTGTCACAGGTGTAAATAGTGCTTGTTTCAACTCTGAACTTAGGAGATGGTAACTACTTAAGAAAATAAAAATTTTTAGTGGGCTTTCAAAACATATCAATAAGATTTGATTATATATTAATTATTCATGAATTTATCACTGATAAATGTATTTATTTCAATGTATTTAGGCAAAAAATGACATTAGCTACCTTCACAGAAATACTGTATAAGCAGACTTTAAGACTTTATAATACATATCAAGTAGTAAATGCAAAATGCCCTTGTCTCCAGATTTTATTAATACAGAAGTTCTATACAGCAGGGATAGGTCTAGGGTCCAGCAGTGCAGGAAAAGAGGCTTTCTGGATCCACTTGTAGATGTTTGTCTGAAATTCTCTAGCAACTTGCCTGCTTGATTTCTGAGTTTCATGGACCTTCTCTGTGTAACATCTATTCATTCATAGAAATTCTGAGTTGAATGATGTGTGTACCTAAACTGAGCCAAGGGGCAAAGGTGCTTAAGCCCTGGCTTGCCAGGATAATTCCGGAGTCTGAGCAAAGGTTTGTGTTCCTGAATTTACCAAAATACAGTTAAGAACCTGGGTGTGCAGGCTCAGTAGGAGTCAGCAGTGTGCCCTGACAGCCCAGAGGACAAACCCCTCCCGAAGTGCGTCAAACTCAGCAGCACCAGCCGGTCACAGAGGTGACTGTCCCGCGGCACAGCCTTGGTGCAGCCTCATCTCGAGTCCTGTGTGCTGCTCTGGGCCCCACAGCTGCAGAATGAGGGTAAAGGATGTGAATGTGTCCAGAGGAGGACAACGAAGGTGGTGAAGGGGCTGGAGGCAATGTCCTGCTTGAAGGGACTGAGGACTTTGGGCTTGTTTCATTTGGAGAAAAGAAGGCTGAGGGGTGAGGCTCTCTACAGCTTCCTGAGGAGGGGACAAGGAGAGGGAGATGCTGAGCTCTTCCCCCTGGTATTCAGGGATAGAACATGTGGGAATGGCTCAAAGCTGTACCACAGGAGGCTTACAGTGGACATTAAGAAGCATTTCTTTACTGAGGGAGGTCAAACACTGGAACAGGCTTCTTATCAGGAGGTGAATGCCCCAAGCTTGTCAGTGTGTAAGAGGCATTTGGAGAATGCCCTTAATAACATGCTTTGACTTCTGGTCAGCCCTNTGCGGCTCTCTACAGCTTCCTGAGGAGGGGACAAGGAGAGGGAGATGCTGAGCTCTTCCCCCTGGTATTCAGGGGTAGGACATGTGGGAATGGCTCAAAGCTGTACCACAGGAGGCTTACAGTGGACATTAAGAAGCATTTCTTTACTGAGGGAGGTCAAACACTGGAACAGGCTTCTTATCAGGAGGTGAATGCCCCAAGCTTGTCAGTGTGTAAGAGGCATTTGGAGAATGCCCTTAATAACATGCTTTGACTTCTGGTCAGCCCTGAATTGTTCAGGCAGTTGGACTATATAGTCACTGTAGGTTGGCCAAAACTGCTGCCCTGCATCTAGGAGACTTAGATTCACTTATTTCTTAACCTGAGGACATAATACACCTGTAGTTCCCAGCATCTAAGATGATGATGAAAACACCAGGCTATAAGCAACTTGAAGATGTGTTGTTTTTTCTCCATTGAAACTTTAAAAATTGGTATTAAAAAATGTCAGAATATGAGATTAGAAAGGTGAAAAGATGAATCATCACTGAAACCTGAGCATTAGAATGCTTCATATTGAGAATGCTGACTTAAAATTCTGACATCTCAAATATTGCTTCTTTATTTTACTGTAAACACTTTTATTATTCTAGATCTTGATTGCTAGTCCTGGGACCAGCTCTCTAGGCTGACCCATCTGTTGGTTAAGTGTTAAACTCATTGTTTGCAGGAGAACACCTGTAGCTACTGGGGAAATTGCAACACTTTGTATTGTATGTACCCCAATTTACTTAGTTGGGTACTTTTAATCTAAACTTTGGCACCTTATTTCCTTCTGAATTGATGCAAGCTCCCTGCAGCTGTCCTGCAGAGTTGTGTTCTATGCATTGGCTGGATGGAGTGCCCAGGCATTTTTTAGGAGTTCTGGACTGACTTGCACTAATTTTTAAAGCAGGGTGACATGTACATTACACCTTAGTGTACAGGGGTCTGGTTTTGCCAATGAAAACTTTATTATCTTTGTATTTACTGAGCAGTTTGATGTGAAAGGGGCAACAATGGGCCGGTCTTAAGAGCACTGACCTCTTAAAAGTCTTAAACACTGAAATACTTTGAAAGAAATTGCCTTGCTGTGGTATTGTCAGTGTTTAATTCCAAATTTGTGCTCTTCACAATAATACAGGTTGCATATCAGTTTAAGTATTTACCTTCACCTTGATTGTTTCTACTTGTCCGTTGAATAAGGAAACATTTTGCAGTAACTTCATGTGAGAGAGAGGTGGTTTTAAATTATCTTTTATTATCAAAGACATGGTAATCCAAATGTCTCCTTTGAACAGACTAATTGTAACATAATTGTACAAGTGATTATAAAGGCAGATGCCAAGTCCTGCTGATTAGGGGAGGGAGAATAACTTTTGACTTTTTTTGTGATAGAACCTTACTATTTTGAGTTACAGATGTGTCTGGAATTTTGATATGTTTCAGTAGTTAATTCTGCATTCTGTGTTGTTGTTAGGAGCTGAAACTGCCATTTACTTTTTTAAGTGGGCATATTCATGAACTTCGGATTCATGTGCCATGGACGAAATTGGGATCAGAACCAGTTGTCATCACTATCAATACAATGGAATGCATCTTGAAGTTAAAGGATGGTGCTCAGGTAAGAAATGTGAGGAATGCTTTTCCAACATTGTGAGGTTCATGAGAATAAGAGCTTCTATAGGTCACTTTCTTGAAAGCCTTCTGAAGAATCTGGCGTGGGAATTTGGGACCCCTTTTATTTTCTGGGAGGCTAATATTGTTCTTCTTGTCATGGCTAATATCTTCCTTCATGCTTATTTTTAAACTCTTACTAGCTCTAGCTGTGTTCTTGTAGATGTGAAAGCAAGTTAAGAGTGCTCTGGCAGGTTTTTCCTACGACTAGAGAAGAAATGAATTTCGAGAGCAGTACAGCATCCTGTGTGCTTCCAGGTTCTGCCACCCAAGAAGCAGTGCTGGTTGCTTGAGTCAGCTGTATGTGGCACAACTCAGCACTGTGTGTTTTTCAAAACTTGTGTTGCTATTATTTAAGGAATGCTTTGAAGATCCTGGAGTCTAATTAATTTTTACCTTTAGAAGTTAAAGTGCTTGCTTGAGTGTACTTGGAAGACTTCTTGTATGTAAGGGTCTTCAGGGATTCTTTTTCTTTTAGTTGCTCAGAATAATTTGTGCATTAGGCTGTTTTCACAGGCTCAGGAAAGGTTTCCTTCTCACACAATGAAGCTGAAATATGCAGTGGTTCAATTTTTGTCATATGTCTAACTTAGTTAACCAAAAGTCCTTGCTTCTGTTAATGTTGAACTTGTGGGGCTTTTTTTTATCAGTATGGTCCTTTAATTCTAGAGAGGCTTACAAGTTTGTTTTGCTTGTTGTTTTTTTTAAAGCCTTGTTCACATTTCAATTTCAACAGTCCTTCACTTATATTAAGGATCATGCAAACAAAAATTCCAGTTTGTGAAAAACTCAAGTGTTTGGTAGGGTGCTTGATGAGCTGTTAACATTTAATATCAATAACTAGATACAGCAGCAAGAATATTGGAAAACACTTTCTTGTTATGTTTGATATTTCTTGTTACATTCTTTTACAATTATAGAGCTAAGAGGCTTTTTTGCTGGAGTAGAAATCTCTAGTCCTAGCCACCCACAGAGGACATGCATGCATTCTATAGTTACACTTAATCTGTGTGCATACGTGCATATATACACACCAACAGCCAAACACTAAGTACTTTTCCAATGTTAAGGTAAGCTTTTGAGACCAGATGTTCCACGAGAAGTGTGTTTTCGGAAGAAGCAAATTGCAACTAATTATGAATTGCAGAAAAAGATTTGTAGCCCATGACTTTGTGCAACCCAGAACTAATACTTGATATTAGCAGATGGCTACTGCTGGAATGATCAGATTTCCTGCTTGCGTGGTATTTGAAACTTAAATTTTGTGGTGCATACATCAAAAGGTCAAGTGTCATGAATGTAAAGCACTTTCAAAACAAGTATTTGTTACAGATGTTTTAAGATTCAGAGGCAAGAAAAGACTTCTGAAAATTGCAACTGACATTTGAACAAATTATTCATTGGTATGTGTGCTCAGGAGGGTAAAGTTTGGGTCTGTGCCATAGAAGGATTATCTCTGACTAACAAGAATGTAGATGAAAACACTTTTATAGTGTTTTCTGAGGATATGGTTTAAAAAGTTGACAGGTTGAATTTCATTTTTTAAATTACTATTTGAAAGTGTTCAAAGTATGGCAGTGTACTTGGCTAAAACCAGTTGTCATAAAAATGTCTGTAATCAGTGAATAAAAAATATGAATGAAATGAAATATTTCTGTGGAAAATTGTAGTAAAATGAACTTACAGTGAGTTTAGCTCCAGTTGGAACTGTTCTGCCAAGAACTGCATATCAGTGAAGAGCATAATTAGCAAGAAAGTTTAGTTTAGTTCTCAGATTGATTGGCTTGATCCTCTGTTTCCTTCCTCAGGTGAAACCTCTGATGAGCACATGCATAATTTCACCTGAGCAAAAAGTAAAGTTCTTGACCTCAACTTAGTGAGATATGTTTTCTTTGGAAAGGTGCTATTTCAAACAGTGTTTCTGTTGAAGATACATGAAGATTAAAATACATGGCGTTGTTTGAAGCTATTGTCCAGTGGACCCTACAGATTTTGTAAAAAGGATGAGAGAGTTTTGCTCACATTTTTGAAGCGTATGAGTTCCCTGGGGTGCTTTTGTATATATATATATGCTTTACTGTGATGCTGATTGTTAGTTCAGCTTAAGTGTTAGTTTAGTTAGCTTTTTTTTGTTGTTGTTCATGCTTATTGCAGCATCTTCTCAACTAAGTTTGGATGAGACAGTAATGGCTCAACTTCTAGTTTTATGCAAAAATTCTTTTTCTAAGCAGAAGTGTTGTATAAGTAGTAAGTTCACTTGATGTACAAAATCCAGAGTTACGTAGAATTAGTGGTATTTACATTTTGAAGGTCATTGCTTTTCCCCTTCTTCTTCTGTGCTTTTTTTCCTTTTTTTCCTTTTCTACATCTGATACTACTACTTCTAAAAACCAAATGTTAAATGTGGCTCTTTTACAAGAAAATTAAACTGAAGTGCATCAGGAACAGAACTTTGCAGTGATTAAAGTGGTGTTCTGTTGAATGTGCTTTGTATGTGCACTTTTGGTTATGATTTAGGTTAGCGTCAGTACTTGAAACAGAATTTGGCTCTGAGGTGTTTCACGTTGCTTTTTGATGTCTGTCAGCCTAATGCAACTGTGCCTGACTTTTTTTTTCCTCTTGAACTAATCTTAAGCAGCACAGAGTTTTAGGTATGAGCATTTATAATGCTCTCAAATATGTTGGTATGGTTTTTAAATCGTTTCTTAAACGTTTAGATGTGATTCTGAAATTTGGTTGACTTGTATTTGAGTTACAGTAATTGACTCTCCTGACACTTCTCCATGAGTGCTACGTTTTGTTTTGGAAGGTGGTTAAAGTCCTGGTATTACATTCTTCTCATCACCTATCTCTGTATGTTAAATCTCCAGACTTCATACAGAATTGAAAACACTTTGTGAAACCTGTGTTGGTTGCTGTTTTATATCCATGAGGTTTTCTCCCTTTGTCTTGTTGGACTGTTCTTAACTCTTTTTCTTTTCTACACAAATTCTTTTTTTTTTTTTTTTTAAAGCTATTCGAAATTCTGTGTTCCTTTTTCTTCCCCTCTTGATGCTGAGATATATCTGTGCCCAAACCAGAGGCTTTAAATTCAGGTAGTGTAAATTGGGAAGGACAAGCCTGTTAAGTACATGTCTGTTTTCTTCACCTTCCTGCTATTACAACTAACCACAAGACTGTTCTTCATGTTCAGCCTTGAATTCTGTGGCTTTTCTTCTTGGAACTGATGCAAATGAGGAAATCAAGGAGAAATGTGTTATTTATATTCCTGCTATACATTTGTCTCCTTGCCTTTAAGCAGAACACCGTTCACTAGAAATATGCTGATGTATATGAAGGCTCTCTGTACTCCAAGGATAATGAATTATGGAATTGGGTTAGGTCGAAGGACTTACAGGGCCACTGCTTGGGAAACCAAGCAGTTTGGATCAGCATAGAGACAACTGAGCACTGCTTCTTTCATGGGGTATTACAAAGAAAGTTGTGAAGGAATATAGTAACTTTGTGGAAGCAGTGGAGAGCAGCCCACAAGCATGACTGTCAGAATACCAGACACATTCTTACCTGGCAGTTGGTAGAGACTGCCACCAAAGAATGCTGGAAGCAGAATTTGGTCTTGACCAGGAAATGATTGAGATGGGAGATAAGGTGTGTTGACAGATTATGCAGGACTTTGAAGGTGAAGACAGAAGGCTTGTGTTTGACGGTATAGTTACACAAAGTCTTTTTGCTTAGGTGGTAAAGTTAGCTCCAGATCTGAAGCAGCGCTTTAGTGGTTTTTCCCTCACCTCGATTGTGGTAGTTCAGTTAAATGTGGCTGTACAAGCAGTGCTGGTTTTTTCCATTTGAGTCTATAAGTCTGCTGTTCTGTGACAGCAAAAATATGGTAAGGCTTCAAGTAAGAAGACTCAGCTAACAGCCTTTAGTGGCTCACCTTTATGCTTTTTGTTTGCTCATGTGGAAGCTCAAGGTCTTTATTTTTTAAATAAATTTCATTTTGTATTTACTTTCACAGTAGTATGTTTAGTTCATTAAATCTGATATTGAGTTTCAGTTCTTGTTTGCAAAATTTAAGGTGAAGGTTATATTGAGAATTGCTCTATAGGAAGCAAACTGTGTTATCAGCTAGTGTTGAATCATATCAGGTTGAGGATGAATATGACATTCTTACTAAGCAGACAGTTCATGATGCTCTTATTTGTGTTTTAATAGATTAATATAAGAAAAAAGAGGATTTTGTTTCTGTGTGTGCATGCATACAAATTAGTGTATATATAAGTAATAAGAAAAATTTTCCACATTGTTTTGAATTTAAGCAAATTGCTTCGTGCAAATCAGACTGTAATTCAGTGTTTTCCAAAGGTTCAGGAAGGTTTGGCGGAGTTTTTTGTTGGGTGTTGTGCCATTTTCTGTCAAGAACTCCTGTTTGAAGAGTTCTTAGTTTTTTATGAATTGCTTTATGTGAACAAAAGTGTTTTAGGTAGGAGGTTCTCTTTCAAGGATATTATCCTTCTAAGGGATAAATACCATGCCCCACAAATCTCTTGCAAAAGCATTTAGTAAACTTACTCTTTCAATAGAGGAAGTAGTAAAGGTAGGCTGTAACAGATGCTAGAAAAGGCCTTGCAGCATTTGGTTCAGACACTTTGTTGTCTTTCTCTAGTGATTTCAAGAGAGGCTGAAGAGGAGATGAGCAGCTTTGCTTAAAGCTGGGTAAATACTCTCATGTACTAGCTGGGCACGCAAGAGTGACCATGTAATTTACCTAATTTTGTTCCTACTAATCACTTTAATAGACTTAAAAGAGAAGTATCTGATGCTTTAGATTGCAGTAATGCTGCTTATGAAAGAAAAAATTGCCTTTGTGAATTTGTTCGAAGACTCCTGCAGGCATATTCCTTAACACTCTAGCTGTAGGAGTCCTGCCACTGCCCTTGTGTTGCCTCAGTCTGAATACCTGTCTTGTTTACCTGAATGCCTCTTACTGATGTTGTACAATCTTAATACCTGCTGTAATAATGACCAGGCTGGTTTTAGAACCATAGAATCATTTACGGTTGAGAAGGATCTTTAAGATCATCAAGTCTATTAACTGTTTTGACAACATGAAAAGATTTTCTTGACAAGAACTACATTCAAAATCTGAGCTATTTTCAGTAGCTTTTTTTTGTTCAAATGAATGCACTTTGCATGTTACGAAGGGAAAACAAGGTAAAGGTATGGCCCTGTGTTGGTACAGGTATTGCAAGTTAAGGAAGCTGCCAGGAGCTGTGTGTAGTTACAGTTTTCCCTTCAGTTCCTGTAGGAGCTGGAGCAATACTATCCTGTGAGTAAATGTTGCCTTTTCTCGCCTTGTTTTCTGAACAAGATCTCTGTTTACCTCTTTGTGATGTTCAGACCAAGTCTGTGATTTTGAAGAAACTCTCGTGGGTGTTCAGGTTTACTGTGCTTTGACCTCTGTTACAGAGTTGTCTCAGAACTAATGGGCTGGATACCCTTTTGGTCAAACTGCCATTCTCCTAGAGCACATTAAAAGGAAAATAGGCTGCAGCTGTTAATTGAAATGAGAAGAGATAGATTGTGTGAGTTGGTGGTAGAATCAATATCCTGTCATGGATCACCAGGCATGATGTGTCTTACATTGGGAGCACAGTGAATCCCATGAGATGAGTTTTCTTTTTTCAGAAGCTGTTCAGGCAGTCTACATTCAAACAGTCTGTATCTAACCTAGATTTAATGCCTGCTTGTCTGCTTTTCATAGTTAATGTGTCTGGGACAGTAGGCATCTCACGAACATGTGATATGTGCAAGCACCACTTTTTTTTTTTCCTTTGTGGAAGGACATCCCTCCAGTGCCTGCTGAAATTTCAGAAAAATTGCGTGTTCTTCTTATCTAAAGGTTCAGAAAAAGGTTTATATGGTAAGAAAGTAGAATCTGAGCTTCCAAAATAATGGATTTCTATTACTCTGTTAATTTTTATAATGATTTAAGTAGCAAGCCTTCTACAAAAAATCTGGAATTGCTTTCTCAGAATGTCATCTCACTCAAACTAGAATAAAAAGGAAAACTGCTTGTGGTAGTCAAGCAGGTCTCATATTACAGGGAAAGACCAGTGCTTGATATCTATGTATTTGACACTGACAGGAGACAGCAAATTAATTACTCATATTCAACTTCCAACAGTGTTTTGAACTCTGTATCAACAGTAGAACATTCTGGTGTGAGATTATTTGTCACGAAGACTTCAGTGTAAATTGGAAGAATTTTAGGCATATGAGAATGCAGTGGTACCTTGTTAAGGAAGATAATGGACACTGGCACAACCAAGCAGTGCAGCTGTACTTCAGCTTGTCGATGAAATTTCTTTCTTAGGCATTGTGGTGGGTTGACCCTAGATGGCTGTCAGGTGCCCATCAGAGAGCTCTATCACTCCGCTTCCCAGCTAGACAGGAGAGAAAATATAATGAAAGGCTCATGGGTTGAGATAATGATAGGGGCAGATCACTCACCATTTACTGTCACAGGCAAAACAGACTTGTCTTGGGGAAATTAATTAAATTTTTTTGCAATCATATCAGAGTAGGATAATGAAGAGTAAACCCAAATCTTAAAAATACTTTCCCCCACCACTCCCATTTTCCTGGGCTTCACTCTATTCCTGATTCTCTGCCTCCTCTTGACAGTGGCACAGGGGACAGTGAATGGGGGCTGTGGTCAGTTTATCACACTGCTGCCGCTTCCTCCTTAGTGGGAGGACTTCTCCCCCTGCTCCAGCATGGGGTCCCTCCCACGAGGGACAGTCCTCCACAAACCTCTCCAATGTGGGTCCTTCCAGTGGGCTGCAGTTCTCCATGAACTGCTCCAGCGTGGGTCTCTTCCGTGCAGTGCAGTCCTTCAGGAGCAGCCCAAGGAATGCCAAATCCTGCCAGCAAACCTGCTCCAGTGTGGCCTTCTCTCCCCACGAGTCTACAGGTGCTGCCAGGAGCCTGCTCCAGTGTGGGCTTCCCATGGCATCACAGCTCCCTTCAAGCATCCACCTGCGCTGGTGTGGGGTCCTTCACAGGCTGCAGGTGGATCTCTGCTCCACCATGGGCTGCAGTGGCATAGCTGCCTCACCATGGTCTTCCACCATGAGCTTCAGGGGGATCTCTGCTCCATGCCTGGAGCACGCACCTCTTCCCTATCTTTCACTGGCGTTGGTGTTTTCAGGGTTCTTTAGCTCCCATGTGTTTATTTCTCTCTATTCTGGCTGTAATTGCTTCTGTCCAACAGTTTCTTTTTCCATCTTAAATCTTTCCTGGTAATTAGCACTGATGACCTTGGCTAGTGGCAGGTCTGTCTTGGAGCTGGTATGGTCTCCATCAGACATAAGGGAAGCTTCTAGCAGCTTCTCACAAAGCCACCCCTGTAGATCCCTGCTACGAAAACCCTGCCCTGCAAACCCAGTCCAGGCATGAACCAGTGAAGTCTTTTTGTCCTTTATACTAACAAACCTCAAGGTTATAGTCTCATTATCATGCATAGACACCTCATACTTTTGCTGGTGTTTATTTTGTGCTTCTATGTACTGTAGAATCTATTACAGTACTGGTAGAGAGCAAGAAGTTTCTGCTGTTCACGTTTTGGAAGTACAGCTCAAATTCCTGTTGTCTTGTTCTTTCTGTTGCCTGAACTCTCTCTGTCCAAACTGATGGTTTTCTTTGGTTTGCAAAAAGTGATTGAAAGACAATCCTCATAATGCAGTACTGGTAGCTGAAAAGCTAAAATGACATGGCTGTATTATCTTATAGCTGCTATCTCAGTGCAGAACTGCTGTTTAAAAACAACTCTTTTTCAGCATTAGTAATGCCTGCCAACTGTTGGGGTTTGATTGAACCTGTTCAAGGCCTCAGGCCTAGCTGCCTTGTCATAATTCATAGTACTTGATCTTTTAGTATACTCATACAGTTGGTTTGTCTTAGGTGTATGGACTAGGCTTTTCGTCATCTATTCCAAGTTGCCTTTTTGCTTTTCTAAAATTTAAGTATTTAGAATTAAGGTTTGTTTGGGGTTTTTTGTTACTATTTGGGTGTATTGGCTTAGACTGGCTCTTTGCCTTTTTAAGATGTCAGTTGTGTGTTGGGAAACATGCCCTTGCCAAAAAGGAAATAACACTTTTCAAGTTTTAAACTACTCATTGCCCTCCAAAAAAACAGTTTAACTGTCCTTTAAATTCAAGGACAGAAATTTGTTTACTTATGTATAAATGTGGATTATATACATTAATGTCTCAATTCTTTATACACTGTGTACGTGAAGTTTCTTTTAACTGCCGAATCAACATCCCAGGTTTGGAGTCTGTATTCGGATCTCTTTTTGCAATGCTTGTGTGGTGCTGGTACTGTACCTCAATTTATGATCTTTCTGTAGGCTGTCAGAGACTGCAGCTTCAATTTTCTTCCTTCAGCTGGTAAAGTTTGAGGCAGCCAGATTGAAACATGCATATCCTGCAACCAAGAGAGCTCTTCTGGAGTCTTGCTGTAGTGTCCCAAGTATATTTACAAAAGTAGGCATTAAATAATTTATATCAGATTTATGGTGTTGTTAGCTTAGTACAAGATGCTCGTTTGGAGCATGACTTCTGAAGTTTTTTGGTCTGATGTGGAACATCAGTTGGGATTCTGTTTTTCTCAAGTAGCAAGAGGAAAGGATGATGCAGGTGGGAGTAGTACGTGAAGGAATACTGAGGCACCTAAATATACAAGTGGGTTAGGTGAGAAGAGATTTTAAAAAAAACTGCTGGACATGAAGGGGAAGGTTGGTTTTTTTGGGGTAGTGCCTGGTGATCCTTTAAGCTTTCATATCTTTACAGGTAATTCTAAATAGATTGTTTAATCAGGTGAGGGTAGCACACTTACATGAAGTATTTCACTTGTTTGCCTTGGAACACCTGACTAGCTGAGAAATATCTCACTTATTTTGGTGGAACCTTTTCAAGATGCCATATTTTGGAAAGAAGTAATCCTAATTTTAGACGTATTGGAGTAGTTTTCCATGTATGTATATTTTTTTGGGAATCCTGCATAGTCCTGAATTTATTGAATCTGTCATAGTATTTCAGACCTAGTAGTTTTAATATATTATTATTGTCTCCTATGCTTTGAAAAAAATATTTCCAGAGTAGGTTACTACAACACAGTTATTGCATGGGTTTGTTCTAAAATTGATGTGGATATGGGGCTTGCTGTTTTCTGGATCAACTTGTATTTCAGCAGAAATTGGTGCTTTATGCGATGTGCGGTTTTGATTTGTACTTTTTAAAAGCCTTGAGCAGACACTCTTAAATTAATCTGTGATTCTCACTGGTTTTGTTAATGCCCCTATTTTTTTTTCTTATCCTGGTCTTTTATGTGTGTTGTTTTTTTTTTTTTTAAAAACACTTAAACTCTGGGCATCAGCTTCCTAGCTAGATTCCTCCTTTATACTTAGAATTCCAGTTTAACTATAACTGTGCTTTGACTATTGGCTGTAGAAGTTGATTCCTCTTTTTTTTGGAATCTCTTCACTCATCCATGTGTTGTCTAAGCGTATCCTTGTCTGATCAGTCTCATTCCACTGAATTATATATTTAGTAGCTGTCAGCTGACCTACTGAACTGACCTTTCTGAACTATAGCCAGCGCTTTATTTTTTTTCCAAGAGTTGTGTTTTGGGACTAGAGAGTGTCCAAGACCCAGTGTCTATATTGCAATGTTATGTCAATGCACTTGGCAATTTTAGCATTGGCAACTCAACATAGAGATTGAAGCAGCAGAATGGGTTAGTTTTCAAAACTGGGTTGTTTGGGAAATAATATGGTGAGAATTCAGAATCTCGGAATTTAGTTTTAGATCAATAAATGTTTATAAACATGTTCTTTTTTTAAAATAATATCTTTGTTGATGAAAAATATTTATTTTCATTTGCTGAAAGTTGAAGTGTCACGAGCTTGTTGCACATGGGCTACTGCTTCTGAAAACAAGAGCTAGGTAGCAATCTATGAGACTTTTCCTGGAACGAGAGTGTATTAGGATTAGAGATTTGTTTGCATAGAATGTGCAAGCTGTGCTTGGGGAAGTGTTCTGACAAGCATTTCCCTATATCTTAGTTGTGGAAACTTGTGTATTGTTGAACATATTGTTATCAAATAGGGCACAAGTAACAAGTCAACCCATTTATCTCTCCCTGTCTCTCCTCGCTTCCTTTTTTATTTCTGCTTCCATAGCATTCTCTAAAACTGCTTCTAGAATTTGACTGTAACTTCACTGGTAAGTCATGCTCCATTAAGAAAAGAAAAATTGGAAATCAAATTATGTGAGCCAACAGCTGTTTGACTCCCAGATACGCACATTTCTCTTTATTTATGCACATGAAAACTAATAAACCTGTGCTAAATGCCTGTGTTAACAAAATATATATTATTTGTTTTGACCAAAAGCAGGTGCTTCTCTTCTCAGCATGACAAATCGTATTTCTGTGTATTTCTGTGCTCATCTCTGTACGAGTTCTGGCCTGCAATACAGTTTCACTCCAGTGAGCTGCCTCTTACACCTTTTGACACTTAGAATCTGTACATATCCCGCTGTGCTTGTGAAGTAGTTTGAATGTTGACAGTTTCAGTAGCCTTGCCCATGTGAAGGGGAAGAGTGTTTGTCTCAGAGGAAGCCCATGTTCCTTCTTTTACTCATTTAAAACGGTAGTTCTTTGTTTTCTACTTTGTTGTTCTAGATTCCTTTGCTTGGGGGATTGTGGTGTTACTTAACAAGTGAGCAACCCCGCTTAGCTTTTGTACTGCCCTGCTGCAGGAACTCATTCTCAATACATGTCTTTGTGTGGGTGTACATATGTGTGTATATTTATGCCTATTAAAGACAACTTTCCATCTGACTTTATTTTATTATTGCTTGATGGTAAGAAGGAAGAGTTAGGACAGGACATATGGATTACACTCCATAGGTAAACAGTTGTTTTGCTTTTGTTATAATTTCATGTTAATCCAGTTAGTAAGGCAGCGAGAGCAGGCAAGAGCCATTTTCTGGTTGTTTTGTGGGCAGACACTGTCACACATGCCCAGCTGAATGGTAGTCAATGTATATTTAACTTGCTTCCCTCTACCGAAACCACTTTTTTTTCCCCTGAAGTTCTTTCATGGACCCATCTTCACACGTTCTGTGATCACTGGAACACTGCAGACCCCAGACTATTTTACTCTACGTAGTACAGCTATACTCTGGAAAGTTCAAGAGTGTGAGTGTTTTGGTTGTTTATAAAGCAAATCACCTGAATATGCTGTGTTGCAAGTAGGAGATGATATATAAGAACTTTCTAGGCTGCAAAATGATCTTGAAAAGTGAATGTCAGGTTGAACTCTGGCAAAGCACCAGTTAGAAAGTGAGTTGTTGAAATGTAAACAATGGTATTGTTCTGTACCAGCTGTGATAGTATCCAGTAATTTTTTCAGTGAAGTGGCTGTGCAACTAGGGAATTGAAGGAATTACATGCAGCAAACCGACATCATAGCAAGGAAATGGATGACATAATTTAAATATTAGAGCTAATGCAGCATTGAGTGATTTAACTTGTATTTTAGAACTGTGGAGTATGTTGTGGGTCTCAAAATTGTGGATTTGAATGTGAATGCAATAGAATTGCTTTTAGTGCAGCTTCATATGCTACATTTCTGGAAAAAATCCCAAACAGTCAGCAGGTTAATAGGTAAAAAAACCCTGCTAATACCTCTAACTAATGCTAGTGATTTGCATATGCTAATATATTTTAGATTAGTTTACCTGCATTAAACTGTTTATTGCCTCTGGGATATGTGTGAGTACAAAGAAGGTTTGTGTGTCTAGGTACATGAGTTTTCTAAAATCTACTTTGAGTGCTCATGTTAAAGAAAACTTTGTCAAACTGATTGGCACCTCCGAAAGGTGACAGGGCTGTGGGCTATTCAGGTCTTCTGGATGTTCATTCCTGACACAGGTTCCCTTGAAGACAATTCTCTGGCTCTGTATGTCATGCTTTTATTATCAAATGAAAATTAGCAGGGAAAATAGCATGTCATCTTTCCAGAAACTTATGTGTTAATGATTTTTGAAATATATAAGTAACCTAAATGCCAACAGTTACGAAGATAATGACAAGTGTTCTATTTGAAAGTTTATGTATTGGGAGACTATCCATGGAGGCAGAGATGAGAGTGATAGAAGAGTTCATCTGTTTGAGGAACTGTGCTGCAGGGTAGTCCTGGACAAGAAACTGGCTCGGTCTGCACTAGCCAGCCAGCAGATCTGTTCCTCCCTGCCACAGCCCCTTTACTTCCCTTTAGTATATATGAAGCATTTGGAGAGCAGAAGCTGGCATATCACAGATGAGGCTGAATTTGCATTTGCTGTTAGGCAGCTCAGGGTTTAAACCTACGCCAGCTGCTTTTAGAATAAGGTTGCCACAGCATGTCTTCGCTGTTCATGGTGATGTACCAGGTAGAAAAGGTTGTTTGGTTCCTTTTTTGCTGTGGTTAGTTTGGTAAGTTAGTATTTGGGAGTGATGTCATGGTAGGTATTCCTGAATATTGGAAAGGAAACCGTTTGCACAGGAACAGAGACTAGAGACTGACAGTGATTGCTGCAATGTAAGAGTTGAAACTCAGATACCACAACATTGCTGATTTATGTTCCAGAAGATAGGTTTGCTGAGACAAATACGAGTACTAACATGTGAATGGTGTATTTGTCTTTATAAAAAGTACAGAGGACCTGTTCTGATGTGTAGATACAGTTGTATAAAGTAGAAAGATTAGAGTAATCCATGTCCATTTACTGATCTTTACTCAACTTTTTCTCTGACCTACTTACAGCAAGGAAATTTAATGCCAATAGTCAGTGTCTTTGTTCTAAGGTACAGGGAGAAGGGGTTTATATATCATCTTTGGCATAATTCCTAGAAGTTTAGGGTCATATTCTGATTCAGCTTTCCTGGTGTAGGTCTGGACTACTTCAATTGATTTACTTTGGAGTAATGCCAGATTTGTCCCAATCAAGCTGACATCAAATCAGGACCCTACAATCCGGCTTTGTTTCATATAGTTGGGTGAAGAGTTTGGATTTGTGTGGTTTAATGGGGAATGAGGTGAGGTAATGCATTTAAAAATATTCCTTGGAGAGGAAGTAGGTTTTTCCTCATTTGGTGATAGATTAAAGCATAGATAAATTAGTTGGAATGTATTCTAGCTCCTCATTACGGCAGAACCTACTATTTGAGAATGGGCATGATTACAGATTTTGTAGTGGAAAAATCCTGTAATTTATTCACCTTCAGTAAAAACATCTTAAAATTCCAAAAGACAAAATACTCTTAATTCTTTCAGTACAAAGTATACTCAGACATTATAGCTTGTTCTTTTTGGAAGAAGTAGTATTTTCTCTAAAAGGGTATAATTAAATTATAA
Organism: Oreocharis arfaki; assembly: GCA_013398015.1. NCBI lineage: Eukaryota > Metazoa > Chordata > Aves > Passeriformes > Paramythiidae > Oreocharis > Oreocharis arfaki. The sequence goes on from VZRR01004312.1 coordinate 33,699, forward strand.
ATTAGATACAACTTAGGCAGAAGAATTCTCTTTACTCACCTGTTGCTTGTGACTTACCTTGCAATACCTGCCCTTGAAGAGTGGTTCCTGCTAAATGATTTTGGTGCGCTACTGATGTAGATTGTGTTTTTATTTGAACACTTACGGATAATAATAAATTTAATCTCAGTGAGCTTCACTTCTTCCAAAAGAATGGGTAAATGTTTAGGTTTAAATGTGTGCTTTCTTTTCTAAGGAAAAGTCACTGTCTTCCCTCTTTACAGGCCGTAGAACCCCAGGGGAATTGTACTGTGCTACTGACAATACTCTGGACCATCTAGTCTTGCTCCAGCTGTTATAAAAGCGTGAACTTCAAATGTAAATATTATTTTCTTTGCCTCTGGAGAAAATTGAACAAACTTGATTCCTCTACTGAGAAATATGAATTTTTCTTTCTCCTTTCTCCTCTGACATGTTTTAGTGGTGCCACTGACTTGCTAAGAAACCATGTTCTGAAGCCCTCACCTTGGCTTCAATGGATCCACTTGGCCTCCTTTGCACATGCAAAATTCTACAGAGCCCTGAATGCAATGAGGTGTTATCCTTCATTTTCAGTTAAAGTCCTTATGTATTGCACCTACTTGGAGGATGAACAATGCAAGGCTGCTTTTCCTGTTTTATTTTGTATGCATGAATCATTCTTCTTGAAGATTTTGTCATGTAAAGGGTTCTACGATTTGAGTTATTCAATTTGCAAATATTTGCAGTTAAAGCTGAAAATGTCTTTTGGTTTCATTAGATATCAAAGCCTGTTAGGCCTGTTAACCTCTCAGCATTATTCAGTATTTCAGATTAGTTTAGGGTTTCCAGAAATCAATTAACAGCTGCTGCAGCAGCAGTAGTAGTGTGTAATTTCTTAGTATAAAACCCCGAGATCATTAGTCCTGGTATTCTAGCCATGTGTTGGTAATGCGGGACTGCTTTTCAAAGAACCACAGTGGTTTTCCATGCAGTCCTAGGAGGTGAGAGGCCTCCTATGCAATCAGTGTTGCTCTGCTGTCTGCCATGGGGACCACAGTAGACAGCAGTGTTCCAGCCCTTGGGTGGGTGGGCTGCTTTCAGGTTTCTTTTTAATTCCCAGTGGCAGGAGAGTGTCATATTTCACAGCTTCTGGAACACTTTCTGTAGGTGAATATCATCTGGATTGTGTTGTATATGTGTGTAGTTCTGCTGCCTTCTGGAAGTCTCTGCCTTCCTGTATCTCTACTAGATTCCAGGTGTTTAAGCTTTCTACCCTGCAGTTTTTCCCCTGCAGGGCCTGATGAAGACCTGAGAAAGAGGGCAGACGGGTGTGCTGCTGACTCCATACAATTCATTCAGCCTGTTCTTGATGGTCCTCTTCCCATATGTTCCTCAGATGTGGACAGTGATGATGTTGTGGGATAAATGCATTGTTCTGGCAGTGGGAAGTGGACATCTTTGCTGGACGCTCTTCAACCCTTTTCCCAGCATGCATTTAAAGATGGGCTTATTATATGATGAGGGAGAGGCTACAAGCCTCCTAGATAAAATGGTTGTGGGGAGCAGACTGCCTGCTCCACTGCAGTCATCTGGTGTGCAGCTGAGGTTCTTAGGAGAGGCAGCCAAAGGGAACAAGCTAGATGAATTGTCCTGCCACACTGCATATGGCATGTGGGTTATGAGTTGTTCATCGTAGATACTTGCTTATGATCCTTAAGAACATTAAGATTTTGCAGTAAAACTTTAGAAAAATACTTAACAGCATGAAAAAAATCTGCTTAAGCCACAATGAACTCTCTAATTCTTTTTACCAGCCTTTCACAAAGAGAGAGCATCTGGTGGACAGAACAGATCAGAGTCCTGAGTGCATATGCTAGTGGTTTCATTGTCATCAACAGACATTACATTTTTGTTGATTTATTTTGTGCAATGACTAAAACTTCATTTCCTGCTCTGTTAAGGATGTTCTACTTTGCTTGACTTGTACAAAAATGAGGTATGGTTGTTGTATCCATATAAAAGTTGAAAGCAATTGTGTGGCATGAAGTTAATGGTGGACATATCTTTTATCTACTTATGCTTATGCACCAGTTCTTTTCATCTAAAATCCTCTAGTTGATGATGATGCTAAATCTTCTGCAGTTAACTTTCCCTTCTCAGGATTGTAATCTAAAGGTCAAGATACTGTAATCTATTCTTCATTTATTGCATCTCAAAGAGTATTCCTCTCATAAATGTGGCTTTTTAAACTGTAGTTTATTACCCATATACCAATTGTTTAAGCACTTCTGTTCTCAGTCAGTAGAACCGAGTGAACTGTTCATATAGTTGTAGAAAAGTCAGAGATTCACTTATACCGGTGTCTGTATAACCCATCAAACTTGAAAAAAAGGTGTGCTATAGCTGCTCAGTCATTTTACTTCTGGCATTTTTGATGAAAGCATAATTTCTGCAAAATGGTGTTTTAAGTGTCTCTTTTGTCTTGGGGAAAAAAACCCCAATCAAGTTACTGCGTTTGGAACAATGCAGGGCAGTATTTTTCTGCTTGTCAAAGCAGGGCCCTCATGGTTTTGGTTCTATTCAATATTGAGCTGTATCTAATTGAACTGCTCCTGTGTTGTGTGTGAAGAGTAGCTTGGATGTCTGGTTCTATTCTGGACTATGTTCCTGGCTGTGTTTCCTCAGCAGCATTCCTGTCTTTTTATCTGAAGTGCATAATGAGGTACTTGAATCCTATGGTTACAGGGCACCACCAGGGAGATGTTCTTTTGGAGGAGAGAACTGGCTGCACTCGGAGCTTGTGTGTCTTGTGGCCGCATTTTTTTTCAGGTGGATGCTTTCTTGTGTGTTAAAACAGCAGAGTACTTTCATCAGACAAAATAAAGTTGTGCTACTTTCAGTAATGCTGGAAAACTTTATTTGAAACAGAAATAGCAAAATACAAATTTTCAGAAATCTGAAAGTGAACTTTGGTGTGTCCAACTAAATGTTTCTTTTTCCACTACTTTTCATCTTGATCTTGTACGAAAAACGAATATCAAGGTTATGAAACCTCAGGAGCCTGACTCAGTGAATTGGCCTGTATGTTAGTATCTGGTGAGGGACAGACTTGCCTCGGAATTGCCAGCTCATGAGCACTCATCTTCCCTCTGGCTGTAGTGGACCTGGCTAGAGGTTGATCATTCTGGCCCGCAGATTCTTAGTTTAGGATGCAGTTAAAAGATTCTGACTCTGTTTAAGGGTAAACTGCAGCTAATTTGAAACTAATACTAAATGTCTTTACACATTGTTCAACCAATTTGGTGATTGTACTAATACCAAGATCCTATCCTGTCCTTGGCACCAGTGGGATTTGTATGAGTTCTGTGAGTGTTGCTTGTTAATAGAAGATGGATCCTGGCTCTTGAAGTGTTTTTTATGATCTGCTGGCACCAGTATTTCATGAGTTCAGATTTAGTAGGCTTCTGAGTTTCTCTAAGCAGAGAACAATCTGATGTGCTCCCTTCTCATCTTTTGTGCGAAACAACTTGGAGGCAGTTTGCTGGTTCTAGAATAAGTGATGGTTAGTGCCACAAGGAGAGAGAAAGCTGAGGGAATTGCAGCTAGCAGTTATGAAGAGATCCTCTGCTTGTGAGATTCCACTCAAACAGAAATGTTAAGGAAGCATGGTGTGGTGGGGTTGAGCTTTTTGAGTGGTGGTGCCCTTCTTTCAGCTTTGTCCTGTCCTGCTCTGCTTGAAAATAGTTAGAACAGCATCACACACATACCTCTTCCATTCTTGCCACTTCCTTTTGCCTCATCTTAAAATGATCTTAATGGTTCTTTTTTTTTTCTGACCTAGTGTTTTTGATCCCTGTTTTTATGATTGTAGTAATGGATATCTTTACTCAATTAAAACTCCTAATAGTGATACTTGTGTCTTTAACATGTCACACAGTAGTATTTTATACTTTTGTTTTTCCATTTGAAAGAAATTATATCTTGGATTTATGCAAAAGGCTTGCTATATAGGCAGAAAGCAAGGACATAGGTGATTGTTCTCCTCTTTTCAGTTTTCGTTCCTGTTTCTAAGAAGACATGTAATGCTTTAAGTGATTTATAAAGTAGCCTTGTAAACATATTCAGGTCATAATAGCATTATAACTTCCTTTGTACGTGATTGTTTTTATCATTGAGAACTCTTGTAATGAATTCAAATGTGGTGTGATCCTTACATTTGTGCTGACTTGATGTAACTTCTTGCACTAATCACATCTTGATATTTGTTTCTGTTCTTGAATATATATTCATATCAAGTTTACTGCTGTTACTGAGTAAGAAATGGTTTTGTTCGTGCAAGATTATCTTCTTTTTTCCTGCAATTTAAGAAACACAAGTATATTCCCAGACACATAATTTGCCTTTGCTCTGGTTTTGGTTCACTGCAATGTGCAGCCTGCTCAAAAGAACACGGACTTAATCTGTGTCCTGTTCTGATTCTGAAAGGCACCATGTATGTAAAAGCAAATACTGAAGTGTGGTGCTACTTGGTTTTGACTATATACTGATTAATCAGTAAAGATTCTAAATGAACAACAGATCAGTCTTGCATGGTGTGGATATTTATTTTTTATTCCGTGCTTGCACTGTGTTTTCAGATCGTGTTTTAGCAGTGGTAGGAGAGCAGGCAGGAAGACGTGGAGGGGAGGAGGGCAGGAATGCTTATTGACATCCAGGTCAGCTCATGCGTGTAGCAGTTTGTAGGCTAGAACATTTTCACAATTATTCTTAGATCTCTCATGTAGTTAAACCTATTTTCAGCTTTCTGTTCACCACGTACTTCAGATCACCACTTGCTGTCACGCTTGCTGCTTTGTAAGGTGCTGTTCTGCTGCTTGAGCTTATTCTTTGCCTTTCCAAACTCTCCTTCCCTGCTTCAACCACCTCTTTCATTTAACAAACCCACAGTGCTTCAATTGCTACTTCATTTTTGAAGGTTAATATAGATGTATTTGAGCTATTGCATAATTGATTTTTCATTTAATTAAAGGAGTGCGAGACATGAGTAGTATAAGCATGCTCCCCGTCAGAAAGTCAGCCCTGAGAAATGAATGCAGTCCTGAACCAGTTTCTATAAATATTTCCTCTATCCAGAATCCTGGTCTAAACTAGGCTGAAAATTAGCATAGGAAGTGATTAGGGGACAAAGGTAAATTTTTGCAATTCTTATAGTAGTTGGAAATGTTTATTTCTTCAAGATTAATGAATCTTAAGGATTGAGAAGTATTTATCTCAAAAAATAACATTATATAGTACTGTCTCTGAGTTTAATTTTATGTGATAAAAATTCAAATTTGGATTCTATTTGGATGAATCTCGTAATTTTAAAAAACTGAACACTTGCACACTTTCTTGTGGGAGTCTCAAAGTCACTTTCATTTGGTTTGGTAGCAGAGAGTGTGCATGGAATTTTTTGATGTTGATTTTTTTTCTGGCAATAAAAATGCAAATAATAACTGTCTTTATCATACTTCTGTTTATAAATTGTTTATAAACTCTCACATTAAAAAGTTTTTAATGAATACCAGTTTATTTTGCCTTTTCTTTACCCTCTTGGAAATGCTACTTTTGTCATGTTTTTCTCTTTATTCTTTTGGGAGATTTTAATTTCTGAAAGAATGCTATTTCATGTTCTGTTTAGGTATTTGATGTTTTATCCAAAGCTTCTTATATATATCTATAAAGCCACTTTATACTCTCACTAGAATGTTAAATATTTAAGACTGAAGTCAATACATCACTGTAATGTCATGCCATTTATGATCCATTTTATTAAGCCATTGCTTTCCCAGTCTCTTAATTAAAATTGCCCCTTCGTGAGAACAAAGCTATATACTCCATTTAACGTAGAGAATGCTTATTTGTAATATGAATTTAAATAGAAATTTAAATGACAATAGCAATGAAAAATGCTAACATTTTTCTGCACTTTTTTTTTTGCTATGATCTAAGACTTGGAGGAGAAAACTTATTAGCAGTAATGTGCCTTGGAATTTGGTTGAAAAGAGGGTTCACAGTGTGGTTTTTTTATTTATTTAATTATTGTGCATATGAGGCTGCGGGTGCTATGTCCCCATACACTGAGTTACATTATCAGTAAATCGGTTCTTTTCCTTCTGCGTAACAGCAGCTGAGACAATGTTCTAGCTACCTGTAAGTTGCTGGAAAAAGTCCCTAATGAAACTGATGAGCTTATCAAATTTTGAAACTAGTCTCTAGTGCATGTAGATATTCAGAGACGATACTTGCTGGGGCTACAGTCTGTTACACTGAAGCTAGCAGCCTGTTGGTGTTTGCTCTGTGGACAGCTCGTTTTCATTCGTGCTGGGGCCAGGCACTGCCTTCTGTAGGGTGTGACAGATCTCCTGTCACTGCAGGAGATCAGCGTGGGGACAGCAGTATTGTGCTCCACTGCCCATACTGTAGCTGCTGAGGCATCTTTCGCGTCCCTGTCTCCCGAGGTTGGCCGTCCCGTCCCCTGCTGTCCGTGGCCCTTCCCTCACCTCGGCCGTGGCTCAGCAGCTTCTGCAGTTGTCAGAGCTTGTGTAGCTTAGTAGCTTTACCCAGTGTGCTTCGTTGCTGTGATAAGTATTACTCTTCATGAAATTCTGAAACCAATCGTTTGCTTGGCCAAAGATTAATTTGAAAATACTTAACCATTTTAATTCTGTACTTAGTGGCATTTACACAGAATACCACGTGGGTAGCAGGTAGTTTTATGATTCTCTGAGGGGCATGGTTTGCAATAGCTGGTTTTGTTGTACTCTTATTCAGTAAAATGTTTTACTGAATATCCCATAACAAGCTGCTGTTATACGTTTATGGTGGTATTTTGTAATATTGCTACAATAATCCACCTGTATGGATTTCAGCAAAATGCTTAATGAATTTAGTCTCCCCCCCACTGCTGGCCTCCCGCCTTCAGCTGGGGGCAATGTCCCAAACTCTGCTTGAAAGGTAATACTGGAACAAAGTAACTCAGAAACTCAGGCTCCTTTTGCCTGAGAAACAAAACTCTTTCCTCCAGAAATAAAGGGCGGGAGGGAGAAAAGGAAAACCCAAACCTTTCTAGATATGTAGAGGTAACAAACATACCATTCATTGCTTATCTGCAGTGCTTTAACATCGCTTCCTTATTCTGCTTATATTGCCTCATGTGGTTCTGTTACATCCAGTTGTTCCTGGTGTATCTGAGGTGCACACTGGCACCTGGCTTCTGAACGTTGTGCTGTGGGATATAAAGATGGTTTAAAAGGTAGTCATCTAAATTACTGTGCATTAGTATGGAGAAAAACCTGTTTCCAATAAGTTTTATAGGTCTTGCAGTATTTATTATATATCTGGTAATAGCTGTGTATGTAATTGTCTTTATATGATCAAAATATATTATTGGACATACTTTTACATTCAGATGCCAAATTAAAATTTACTGTCAAATGTGAGTGAGGTTTCTTTTTCCATTTAATAATGCTGGAACTAAGATCTACCACTGTGTGCAGTTCCACTTAGTATTTTGTAGTTGACTGAAGTATTGCTGCAAGATGTTAATGGGAATTTTCTCATGCTCCTTGGTTTGGCTGTTGTTCAGAGACCAGTTTTCGTAACTTCTTCCAAACTATTTCAGTAAACTTACATATCTTATGTATCATAAGCCACTTAGTAAATTTTGATCCCTTTAAAATCTTGTAGAGAAACAACCACACGTTTGAGTTTCGCGTAGCAAAAGAGATATATCAGAAAGAGAATATGGACAATGTCTAGTGGGGTTTTTTTCTTTCTTTCTTAGATTAAGCCGAGTGACTGGCCATGCTATGGTTTATACTCTTTGAGGGCTATATTTTTTTTTTTGTATTAAAGATGCTGTTGTTAAAAAGTACTTTGCTTTTTGTTTCTACCATTTTGCTTTCATTTTCCTTTGTATTTTGTCATGCTTGTGGTATCTCACTTTTATTTCTGATCATCTACTAGTTTTGGCACTATTGGTTTTTTTTGACACTATTCAGTAGTCGATGTTGGAATAAACAGTTTTTGAAGAAGCTTCCTACCATCCTGGGTGAATAGGATTTTAACACCAACAGGAGCTTTTTGATCATCTCATCTGATTTTCTTACAAGAAAGTGTCTATAAATTGAACTAATTTTCCCTGATCTTTAGGGTTATCATAAATCACTTTTCTTCTTGTGGGCCAAAATATGCCACCCAAAATGCTTGTCTGGTGCCTAAAAGCATTTCTTGGATAGACTTATGAAGTACTTTTTAAAAACTTGTTCAGGATGTTTGTGGGCTAAGCAGCCCTAGGAAACTGAACATCTCCTTGCATACTTGGAAGTGTAAGAGAAAACTTCCTTGTGGAAGTTCTGTTTAATTCTGCCACAGGGCTGGTGCTCTGGGCTACTGGCACTTGGAGCAGGGGAACACCATGAGACTGTAATGTGGAAGGCAAAAATAGAGTACTTCCTGCTTTTCCCTCCTGACATTGGGAAAGGGAGGAAGATTTTGTGTTCAGAACTTAACATAGAGATTGAAACCCCTTAATTTGACAATTTTAAAAGTAGTAAAGCTAGGAAAGGGCTCAACTGGACTGGTGGTCTATGACTGATGTATACTTTGAGATATTAGGTCGGTTGAGTTATATATCTTTTAGTTATATGGATATGGGTGGCTTGCTGGACTTCAGCATAATAGATTGTATTAAGCTAAGTGTAGTATTTGCATAGGAGCAGTGAGGGACAGAATAAAGAGATTGGAGACCAAGACAGAAGTGATGAGTATGCTGGTGCTGCTCAAGTCCTCTGGGATGTGATATGCACCATCTATTTCTGCATATTTGTTTCCTCAGCGCTGTGTGGAACATGTCCGATCTTTAGACTCCAAAAGCAGCTGTTGGAGTTTTTGTTTAATTCAGCTGAAAAGCCCCACTACTTTTCAGTGCTTTATCTTTCTTTCCTGCAATTTTGTCCTTCATCCTGCTGATGCAGTAGTCAGCAGAAATTCCTTTTGGAGGTCCTCAATTTGTGTGACTTTCGAAGTTGAGTTTAGAGGTGGTTAAAATATTTTTGTGAGGATTTATTCTTGTTCAAAAAACTTACAACATGCAGGTGTTCCGTGTAAATGTTCCCCTCATCTTTGGTCATTTTTCCTTTGGGAGAGAACTCCAAGCTGCTGCCAGGATTTACTCTCTATGGTTGCTTTCGGCAGCTGTAAATCAGCATTAATAAGGAAAGAATGATAAGGTGCAGTACCTTGAAACTTGATAATTCCCAGCCTTTTCTATGTGTCCTCTTTAGTCTTTGAGATATCTTCTGATTTTAGGAGTGTGTAAATAATGAAAATGGTTCCTGTCTGTAAATGTTGTGATGCGACCCCTTGAAAATTAGTGCTGTGCACCCTATTTCAGCATACCAGTCAGAGGTAGCTAATGTGATGTTATCAGTGATTTACATTGATCAAAACTCCGGAAGTGGAAAGCTACTGTCTATGTTCATCTTTAGCACCTAGTTGCAGTGCAAAGCTTTTATTCTAGAAAAAACCCCCACTTGGTCCTATCATGGAGAAACTAAGAAATGTGTTTAGTCTTCTGCTGTCACATCATGCCTGTTAGGTTTGGAGAGGTTTTGTGCTTGGAGCATAAGAAGTCTTCAGTCTGATACAAGAAGAATGCGTTATCAAAAATCCAAATACATTTCTATTCTGATTGGCCTAAAATGTTGTAGTGGTGAAGATGGCTTGCATTTTAAAAGAAATATCTAAACTCTGCTTGGTTTTCTGAATCAAGGAATTCTTACTTAATAAATATGTTTTTAATTGTATGTTTTAAACACTCGTTTACTAGACCAAAAAAACTCTAAAATATCTATACAGTTTAAAAACCCGATCAGGCAAGAAAATGTTTCACATTGAAATATAAATTTGGGTGGGGGAAAAAACCAACCCAGGTAAAGATCTTTAATTTACAGGGTGAGTTATAAAAAGTTGTGGATGCTAGTTGCATCAGTAGCAGACAAAATTTTTCTGCCTGACCTAAACCATATAACATGCAAAGTTTTTGATGAAATACAAAGTTTATTCTCTAGTAAAGTAGAACTCTGTGAATACCATGGACAAATATCACTTATTCAATACTTCTCACCAAAACCATTCATACAGTATTTTGCAAAGTCCAGTCCAGGAACACAGATTACTTGTGAAAAATGTGCTGTGTTTAGGATCTGTGTGTTTCTTCTCTTTAATCTATTTTGCATACTGGATCTAGGAGAAAAACTGTAGTATGAATTTGGTCCATGGAGATACTTATGGGGCATTTTGTTAATGGAAGAAGTTCTAAAACAATGTCTTAATAGATAATGCTATTAGATATCTGACACTTTAGGCAAAAGTTTATAAATATGTAAGTATATATGCAGAAACTCATATGTAATTGCATGTTTGTTTAGCTGTAAGCATATCTACATATACTGTGTGTGTATTAATCTCTTATTTATATACTACACTGATGAGCATTGCCAAAATACCTTAATGAAGTAATCTTTTTTGGAAAGTGGTTAAGGACTGTAATATAGGTACATTTGCAAATAGGAGCAGAGAGAGGATTTATGATAGGCAAGTGTGCACGTGATGTGATTATAATTCAGCCACAAAAGAAGAGTAGAAGTGGAAGTATCCTTGGGTTTTATGTGACATATTAAGTTTTAGTTGGAAATGACACTTTGGTAAGCCTGCATCTGTATATCTGTATGAAGTACTCATAACTTAAACTTGTAGATAAGTTTGGCTTAGCCATTTATAATGTAAAGATTTATAAGGAGTTAAAGGATAGCACTGTGACTGTTTTGTTGTTTGTTTGATTGGGGTTTTTTTGTTTGTTTGGGGTTTTTTTTGTCATCTAGAGTTTTTATGAAAATTGTAAAATTTTATGTACAGTTGACAACTTTAAAATACCCTGTATCATGATTTGGCATGAACCTTTGGCTTCATAATTTAGTTGCTCTTTTTCCTTAATCTGTATGGTTACTAATTTATTTTTCAAAGAGCTGCAGGACCCCACAGGTTGTCTATTTCCAGTATTGCATCTCTTATTTTTTTAGCCACCACATTGAAATTGCAACTCTTTAATTGTATTTTAAATTAATTTTTATACATTTTTCTACTTAAACTATATATTTTCATTCTAATGCTTGTTGGAGTATGGGATAGCTTAAAGAAAGAATACCTGTGGATAGAAATCTGCTGTTCGTCATTCGGTGCAAGCACTTACCTACAGGTAAGTGTGCCTGTGTGCTTCCACAGAGGAAGCAGGATTAGGATGAAGTTCTAACTGCCAGATGGTGTTTCTAGAAACACAGAAAGTCACCATGTAGGGAGCACAGTCAGTATAGTTAAAAACATGGATATTTAGAAATCCTTGTGTGGCTGTGTTAAGATTCATATATATAAGATGCACTGCCACAATCATGTCCTGTGGTAACTTCCTTTATATGCAGTATATTGTTTCTTTGAACGTTTTATTACTGCTTACCATCTGATTTTGAGACTCTCACATGCAAAAAGGACTATTTAGGCACTCAGTGCTTCAGTATTTGTTCAGTGTGGGGGTGTGTGGTTCTTTGCATCCTGCCTTCTTTGCCAGGAAATTTGGAAATAACAATGTGCAGGCCTGTTAACTATATGAAAGCTAGATGCACTTTTTACTTATAAAGTATAAAACAAGTACTTGATTTCTTTGTTCAATGAATCACGAAGTTTTGTTCCTCCCACAACAGTAGGTCTTGAGAATCGGTTGACCATGCTTATATGACAAGATTTCAGAATGAAGCATGACTCAAAAGGATGTGTTTTAGACCCTTACATTTCCATACTTTAGAAATATGTGTGTGTCAGTACTCTTTGTTGAACAAACATAGTTTTTGAAACACTGTTTGGATATTTATATTAATAGTATATAAGACACATTCAGAAGTGGTAGTTGCAGTTTCCAACTTTGGTCGGTTTACTCTGTGAGATATGGGGTAAGGATTTGGTGCACAGGCTGTTTGAGGGAGAAGGAGAAAGAGGAGAGTAGTGGGGAGACCTGCCTGGATAGAATAAATGAAGGGTGTCTGTGTGTGGTGGATTCAGGAGTGGAAGGACCATGGTCTGTGCCACAGGAGGGTGCTAAAGCATGGACGTGATCCCTGGGTGATTGCCATGGGTGGACAATCCTCGATCGTCCTAGCCATTAAATTATTGGTATTAACTAAAGTTTACAGAAAGGCTTATTTATAAAGTGAGGGATTTGCCTTCTGACTAATGAAATTATCTGTTACTCTTCAGGATTGCAGATAAAAAGCATCAGTCAAGAAAAGCTCTTTTAGTTTGACATGAATGCAGTTGCGCTTGCATGAATTTACAGTATTTTGAATAGTACACCTTAGGTTAGTTTTTGAAGGTGCTGCAACTATCCTCCATTGTAACCAGTATATACCATGTAAAATAAGTGTTAGTGAAACCAGAATGAGCTGATGACTTAATGGTATGTTACTTGTGATTATTTGTGTCAAGTTTAAATTTAAAAATCAGCTCTCACAAGGTAAACTAATAGATAAAATCACAGTGAATTAATGATGTAAGAGAATATTTGTGTGAGTTTTAATTTATTTTTTAACTTTTTATTTCTTGGCTGATGTTATTCAGCAGTTTTGTTACAGATGTTGTTCCATGTTTTGGTTTGAAACAAGATACAGTATTTTCTTCTTCCTCACTAAATGCTCCCTGAGCTTTCCTTCTTGGCCTTATCTAAGATTAGAGGATATTTCCAAGCTTTTTTTACTTTCCCACATACATATTTTTTCCCCCAAGTTGTTTTCAATCTTATTTCTCCATCCTGTTGTCCAGTTTTTGATTTCTTCCTGTTGCACATGGCCAGAGTCGCAGTTGAGCACAAACAGTAACAGTCCTGTCTCCCCAGCTCCTTTCAGAATGTTTGTTTTGCTCCCTTGGGCACTCAGCTTCATTTCTTTCTGACACTCACTTTCCTACCTTGTTTTAAACCTGTACTTATTCTTTCATTGCAACTTTGACCAAGGATAAAATATATTTTCCATTCAAAATGATTGCCCCAGATTTGTAAGAAGGTATTTTTTTTATCTGATATTAAAAATCATCCATTTAGTTAGTATTAAGAAAGGTGTATTTGAATTCTGAATGTTCAAATTTTTGTAAGGAAGTGACATGTACTCACTAGGAAGAATAAAAAATGCTGAATCTTGGTGTAAAGTCCATGCTGCCTGAGAGGAGGTACACTGTATTATAAATTAACCAATGTGATAAAAATTTACATGTTATGTTATAATATAGACATCTTATGTAAAACTTTGCAACGTTTACAGTGTAGTGCTGACAGCTGCACTTGACTTAATATATAGCATTCTGGTGGTATTGTGTGATAGCCTGCTGGGTATTTTAGAAGATAAATTACTGTTTATTTAGGTTTAAGTTAATGTTTCAAAAGCTTTCTTACTTAAAAAGCAGAGCATTATAAATAGCAATAAATTCTCTGAAATGCTCTACACATTACAGACTGACAGTTGCAGAAGAAAAGGTTGATTTTAAGTAGAAAACCTGTAACTACATGTTTTGAGTAAGTTGCTCTTACGTGTACTTTTTAACATTGATTAACCAGGAAGTTTTTGCAGTCATTCAGCCAGCTCTGTAGTTTAGTCCAATAGTTTTAAATAGTGTTATTTAAATAAGATGTAATTGATAAATTACATTTGGTGAAAATCTGTACTTCTCCATCATGGTGTCTGAAGTTTAGCTTAAAAAGCAAGAATAAAAATGAAGTACAAATTTTCAAGTGAGTTGTCAGAAATACAGCAGAGCTATTAATGTATACTCGAAAGTTTGAAGACAAGCATTTTGGGGAAATTATATGGAAGTTTTGCTTGAGACAACTAAATAATGAAGCTCTCAACTAGGCTTCTGTGTTTAAAATTTGATCAGTTAGAAAGTAAGGATATTATGCAAGTTAAGAGAAATGATGTTTCAGACAGGTGTATGGAAGTATCTAAAATTTGATGTACAGTTATACTCAGTAGATTTAATTTGTTAAAACTTTGAGTATTCATACATAGCATTAATACAATTACATAGTGTAATATGTATGTTCATAGAATTCATGAAAAGCATACTACATGTGAAGAACTATTGGAAATAAGTTAGAAAATGAAGTCTTGTCTTAACATAGCACTAAAAAGTGCTATTATTTTTATAAATACTATTATTACTATTACTGTGTTACTGTTATTACTTTGTTACTATTATTTTTGTAAAGATTGCTTGGTCAAAAAGGAGCATAAATTTTTATTAGTGCTGTGATGGTGTTCCGGTCTCCTTCTGTAGATTGTATTGTATGCTGAGATCTTTCTTTTTCTTTAATGAAATGCCCATACTTCTGAATTTGCAGAATGCAGTGAATGCTGCAGTGTTTCAGTCTTCCTGTGCCTGAGAAATCTTTCTACTTGAACCTTCCTTTACTGGCAAAAATGTCCTGAAAAGTACTACCTTGGGAAAAATTCCCTGTAGTGTGTTTTGTGAAGAATGGCCACAAGCTCAAATTTGGCTTGGACCTAGCTTGTACAGTAGCTGAGGAAGAAAGGACATGTAGGCTAAAATCTCTGACCCAAATGCTTTTCAGTTGCATTGGGGTTTAAGATTGAAATCTTAAGGAAACCAGATGTGCATGGCTTTGTCATTCAGTTTTCTCTGCCTCTTTTTTTGCACTGCCCCATGAAATTTTGAAATTACTGTGTAGTTTCAAACAATTTTGATGGAGGATTAGTCACTGTGAGGATAACCTAAACACTTGTGAAAATCAATAGCAGCTGAAGAGACCCTAGTGGATATGCTCTTCCTTCTGCCATTGGGACATTTAATTAATTGCAATTTCATTACGTCTTTGCTCTCTTTCTGTCCCCAGCACCTGCCAAAAGCCAAGCACTAGCCAAATGATGCTCAGCACTGAAAAGAGCTCTCTTGGACAGCAAGTTCTCCAGGCAAAGCTTTGTGCCTCAGGCCTTTCACTGTTATATGTCAGAGGTTTATTGTGATGATGGAAATTTGAGAGCTGAGGATTACTCAATTTGCTGGGACCCTGCTGTAGGTCTGCTATTCAGTAGTGTTTGGGATTAGGAGAAAATTTGGTCTGGACAGTATTCTACCTTTTTCTGGAGGAAGTAGGTGGCAAGGTTATGTTGTAATAAAAATTATTACTACATCCTTGGCAGGTGCTTGGTGGAGAGAATTCTTGCACATGGGGTCTGGCTTTCTAATAAAATCCAGTTGGAAATGTGTTAGGGGAAAGCACCCTCTAAAGAAAGTGTGAAACGGAGCTGAACTACAGCCCACCAGAGCCATGCAGGGAAACAAATACCCTCAGTCATCTACCACCACAAAAGAAAGTGATGTCTTGGTGAAGTCTGGTGCCAGTTGAAATAATGCTGGAGACTGGTGCTAGCCCTCTGGCAGGTGGAAGAGAGTATGACAGAGTGACCTGAATGGATCAAGCTTTTGCTAATGGTTCCCAGGTGTTGTTAACTGGACCAGTGGTACGACTGAGCCATGATTACAATGATGATTTGATGTCGTGATGAACACTGCAGGAACATAATTGATGAATGCTGGAGAAGTAGTTCTCAGCCATTCTCGATATTTCAAGGTACCTGCGACAAGGATGACAGTATGTCCAGTCTTTGGTACAGTGTCTTCCAAAACAGCACACACAAAAATGTAAGCAGGTGGCATTAGAGAAATGTTTTTTGTTGCAGTGCTGACCAGTTCAGTAGCTGGACCTGTAAAGAGGGTAAGATGCTCCTCTAAGAGGCCCCAAATTGCGTGTTAGGCTGGAGACAGTGAAACAGTCAGACTGGTCTGGAGTTTTCATGTATGGAGATAAATTGTTTAAATTTGAAATATATGTCCTATTTTGTTCTGACTTAATTTTTATGAGATTTTTGAAATAGGTATCAGTTCTTTTATCGCTCTTAATTTTGTTTACTTGTTTCTGAACACGGGTTGGAAAAGAGAATAAAAATTATGTGGGCCACGTCTCTTAGGTTTGCAGTCTGTTCTCCCGAGTGTATTTCCTGTCTCTCTTTTTCCCCAGTCCTTCAGGGTTAAACTGTTTCAGTCACTCTTCTTTCTTATTTTCAGTCACAGAGATTATATGGGGCAGAATGACCCCTTTTAGCCCACATTACCAGTTTTGCTGAAGGAGCTCACCTAGCACTAGTCTTTCTGCTATGTCTTTCGTCCTGACTTTTCATTTCAGTCAACCTGGTGTGAGAGTTACTGAGTGCGCTGTGACTTTTGTGGAACAAATGTGTCAGAATTGACTTTTTTTTAATCCCTTCCATCTTTGCTTCTACAGTGATGTTAAATCTTGAGTATAGCCTTCAGTTGCTACTGGTAGTATATTTTATTTTGGGTTGGTGGTTCTTTTTGATTTTGTTTTTTTTTTTTTTTTTTAGCTTTGAGAGCTTTAGTCATGGATCAGACTTCACTTTGTTAGATATTAAACGCAGAATAATGTTACAGAATTAACACCACCCCACCCACACTCCCCCAGGCAAAGCACTGCACAAACTTCCTGTAACACGAGAGAATGAAATCTTGAAAAAACTTATCCTGGGAGAAATTGCAGAAAAGTAATTTTGGGATGTTTATTTCTATTAAAAAGCACTTACATCATGGTAGGTGGTCTCATAATTTTTTAAAACTGCAGTAAATGTATCAGAAACTTTACTAGATGATCACTTAACAGTTTATAACATAACTTTCTCTACACAATAGAAAGAAGATATTTGTGCAACTACCCTCCAAAAGAACTTGCAAAGTAATTTTATTTGTTACTCTGTCTTGAGTGTTGAGAAATTGGGGTATATTTCTGAGAATCACTTAGTGAGAACAGCCTGTTCTATTTATCTTTGGCTCTATGACCTTATCGCTGTAGGCTTTCAGATGCTTGACAGCTCCTTTTCTTGTAAACAAAGGAATGTTCCTTTCAAATACCCTGGATAATCAGCTAGTCAAAACAGTAGCAACATCACAGGGAGCTGTTGATGTCCAGAAATCAATAGGAAGATGGCACACATTTTGGGTATCATTGCAACAGATTCCTTACAAAGCTTCCTGGCTTACCTTTCGGGCTGCTGTGTCAGCTTTTTAGCCTGTCTGCAGCATTCGTGTGGATTTTAAACTTGTACCTCTATTTTGGAGCACGTAGGGCTATGCTAATATAGAATTAGCAAAACATGGCTTGTGCTAACACTGGGAGGTGGATGTGATGTAACATCCTCATCTAATGCCTTAAGTGTGCCTTGTTGGTCATCGCTGCTGGTTGTCCCTGTTAATTTAACATCAGCCAAGATCACGTGCAACAAGAGGCAAATGGAGGCTAACCACTTGATTAAATTATTTCTTGATTGCTCCAGTTTGTCTGTTCTGTTAACCAAACTTAAACCTTGTTTATTTGCCCCACTCCCTGCATCTCTGCCCCAAATTCCTTGGTATTTCTCCTTCGTAGTATGGGACACAATATTAAGAGTTTATTTTTGATGTGTTTCTACATGAATTAGTGCTGAAAAAACTTCAGTAGAAAAAAAAGACTTTCCAGCATGTTCTCTTCTCATGTGCCATGGAGAAAGACAGCTCAGTCTCTGAGCACTCACTCTGAGATACGTGATTTGAAAAGATTTAAAATTGAGTTTTGTTAGAGTGAAAAAAAAAGGACAGTCTCAAATAGTCTTTTGAAAGTACTAGAAGTGTATGTATAGAACCTACTATTTCTATGTGTAATACAGAATTCGTTAATTATTCTGTAAAATTGTAACACAGCCTGATTTGGCTGAATTGTCGTCAGTATTTTATACTGCCATAGTTGTAAAATATAGATGTATTTACATGGTTTTAGAGTTAATGTGCATTAGGCTATTAAATCACACCTTGCAAAAGATGTACATATTCAGGTCACTGGATTTTCTCTGTTTCAGTCTTATGCTTCTAGTTTGCTGTTCATTAGAAAAATAATAAAATTAATTTTCTGTACTAATTTCTAAGTAGTGCTTTACGTGTGTTAGCCAGCAGAAGTGTTATTGTGAGGTTAGAAGTGTAATATGAATCAATTTCTCTGTTTATGTATAAAGCATATTAGCAATTGTGTAACAGTGGAAAAGAACCAGATACCCTTTTGAAAGCAAGATCCTGATGGCGCTTACCATTTTAGTGAAACTTGGGTATTTTAAAGCTAATATTTTTAAAAACTTGTATTACTTTTTGTTTCATTTTCGCATACAGAGGAATCGTAGTGCAGTTTGGAACAATTTCTGGTGATGATCTAGTTGAACTTCATGCCCAGAGCAAGTCCAATTAGAGCAGGTTGCTGCAGGGCTTGGCTGGCAAAGTGCTGAATAACTCCAAGGACTGAGACTCTGCCACCTCTTTGGGCAGCCAGTTCCATACTTGATCAGCCTTCTGATGAAAAAGAGCTTGCTCTGCTTGGAATTGCATGTTTCAGATTTGTGCGAAGATGAATGGCAGCAGACACTGTCTGGCTCCCACTTCTCAGTACCCTCCCAGTATGTAGCTGTAGGCAGCAGTCAGATCACCCTTCTCCAGGCTGGACAACCCTAATTTATCTCAGTCTCCCCTGAGAGAGAGCACAGGAGGTTACTGCTGCCCCCTAATCACCATGGTGGTCTTCTAGAGGGTCTGCTTCTGGAGTGTCTTGGAGAGCCCTGGACTGGGTGCAGTATTCCTTACAGTGTCTCGCAGGGAGCTAAAGGAGAATAGTTGTGCCCCTGGCTTTACCCTTGCTAATACAGCCCAACACACAGTTGGCCTTTGCAGCAAGGGCATGCTGTTAAGTCATGGGCAGCTTGCTGTCCCCTGGGACCCTTGGATTGATTTCTGTAAAGCTGCTTTCTAGCAGTTTGGCTTTTAGTCTGCAGTTCCAGAGTATCTTTGTCCCGCATACTCCAGCACTCAGCATTTACATTTGGATTTCACTGAGTTCCTGACAGCCCATTTCTTCAGCCTCTCGAGGACCCTGTCAATAGCAGCCCTACCCACCAGTGCATCGGTTCCTCTCCCTAGGTTGGTACTATGCGCTGTTTTGATGTGCACTCTGTCCCGTCTTCCAGGTGTTTAGTATGGATGTTAAACACTGTGGGCTTGATACTGATCCCTGAAGGATGCCACAAGTAACCAGTCATCAGCTGGACTTGGTACCCCAATGACAACCCTTTAAGCTCAGTGGTCCAGCCACTTTTTCACTGAACTCCCACTATTCAGCTGATATCTCACCAGTCTGTGAATGAGGCGTGTGAGGAGACTGTGTCAAAGGCCTTGCTAAAATGAACACATCCTGAGCACATTGCTTCTAAATGAACACATTGCTTCTAATCTTGGCAGCCAGCTACTTGGCCATATCAGCACTGTCCACTAGTGGGAAATAAGTTCCACTCTCCCAATTTTTGCATCTTGCCATTTAAAATACATTTTACAGAAATATAAATAGATACCTTTTAATGACTTGTAAAGGATATTAAGCTTATTGTTTTAGAAATTATAAAAGATGAGAGAACACTCTGCAAGTTTGTGTAGTAGGTAATTTGAATCAGTTTGAGTTTTAAAGTTTTAGTTCATAATATTCATTGGTTTTAAACAGTTTCTTGTTTTTTGTTTTTATGGAACCCAATTTTCTTTGTCTAACTTGGTTTTATGAAAGCAGAGGGACAGTATTTGCATAAATAGCCAAGTGATCTCCAAGAGAACATTATTTTCCCATAAAGTGTGCTGCTGAGGCATTTTGGAGATCTTGCACACTGAATAGGATTTGTGTGTTTTAAAATGAGAGTGCGTCTTTTAAGGAGAAAACTGTTTTGAATTTGGAAAGCATAATGAACAAAGGAAAGAATAATGAACAAAGATTATAAATTCAATTTAATAGGAAAGATCAAAATAAACCTCATCTGTTACGTGTTCAGGTATTGTCAATTGTGATTTGCTCTAAACCTTGTAATAATAGTTCTAAATTGCAGTAGAAAATTGACTGAGGAACTCGCATGTAACTTTACTTGTCTAGGTATCCTTAGCATGTTACTTATGACTTGTGTAGTTCTAGAGCTAACCGTAGTGCTTCATAAAAACATTTCAGCTGACTACTGGATCTGGCACATCTGTCAAAAGTGAAAAAAGTAGCCTGGTTGTGCAAAATTGTATTTATCAAATTTGCATAACAGCACCCCAAAACAGGACCTCCTTTTCAAATTTGAGTTTCCTAGGCTTTACTTATGATACAAGCTAGTGGGAAAAGATACTTTTGTAAATGAGTTATCTTATCTAAAAATCATTACTCTAGATATATCATGAGTGTTTTTAGTTTTCCACTGCTGTGACTGTTGTTTGGAATCACTATCATTAATGCTAAAATGAATGGATGTTTGTCAAATCTTATACCATAACTATAGCTATTAGCGATTGCAGAATGTAACTCCCTTCCCACCACCATTATAATTTTGACTTCAACTTTTAAATGTTTGTCATCTGGTGTGAGGTGGATTTATGGGAACGCAGTAATTTTAGTGCTTTTTGGCTGGGTGTTTCTGATGACATCACTGTGATCTAGGCACAGCGTGTGACTCTAGTTGGTTCCAGTTTTAAATAGTTTCATAATTATGCTAGTTTTGGCAGTTTCCTTGGAACTTTCCCCATCTCTTTAATGAACATGTTTTACTTCTGGGCTTATGAGACAGCCACATGTTTGAGAAATTACTAGTGTGCTCTGAAAAGTTAACATTGAGCAGAAGTGTGCAGATACAGAAACCTTTTAGATATATGTGCACTTAGGAATGTAGTTTTTATAAGTTCATGGCCACTCTTATCATCTTTCAGTAATTGGAGAATACATTTGGCTTATAAAGTATCAGTAACTCCTGTGAAAAAGGATGTGTGTATTCATGTTCAAAAAACCCAAAAACAACGCATGAAACTCTAAAATATTTTTGATAATTGTGTAATGTAAGGACATGAATGGATGTTATCCCAGATTACAGAAAAAAACTCACCTTTTTTTTCAAATGTCGTGTTGAGTTCTTCTTAAATGTAGGTGTACTCTGTTACTTAATGTGGGTTAAGTCACACAGGTATATTTCTGAGATAAATTTGTTCTGTGTTTTGGCACAATTTTGGAACATGTACATTTTTGCTTGTGTTTAGGTCCAACTTGCTGTAAATGATTTCCAACTATTTTCCATCACAACAGACTTGTAGCTCAGGGAAATATAAAAAGCTTATTGTATTTAATGTGTTTATAGGTTGAGATTTGAGACTTTGTTTCAAAGTTAACTCTAAGGATTCTCCTCCCCTTTCCTTTAAAAAGCCAATCTGTGCTCAAAAGCCAAAGTGCTAATATTTATTCCTAGCTCTCTGAAATGGGTAGAAGCTTAAACCACTCTTACTTAATCTTTGCTCATAATACTCAAAAATATTGCATAGATTTTGTGAAGTTTTGAGAACATGTATTGAACATAATTGTAGCAGTGTGTAGATAGAAAAGTTAGACTTCAATGTAATCAGGCTTGATAGAGTTAACGCTTCAGAAGAAGAATTTCCCTGTTCCCTTGTCCTCCCTTCTCTTTTTTTTGTAGCTGACATAAATATTAAAAGTCAAGTGTAGTGTGATCCTATCAGACCAAGGCACAGCACAGCATTTTGTGCAATCCATGAGGGAGCTTGGGAAAGAAGGAAATGTGGTAATTGAGCTTGGGCTTTTCTGCAAGTTCGAAACATAAATAGTTGTATAATGACTTATCTGAAAAAAGATTTTCATGCTACATGTGAACTAGTTTCCGAGAAAGAGTATACCTAAAAGTTGTTTCGAAAATTTTAAATTGAGAGTGTATGATCTAAGTTTTCTCAGTAAACTGGAAAGGAAGGAGTGTTGAGCTTTCCTAATGACAAAATATATGTTGATGAAGAGGCTTCCATCACACTGGGCTTAATGAAAGCTTGAAGCTCTTGCTTTATCTCTGTCTGGTATGCCATGAAGAGAGAGGTGGTTTTCTCATGAAATTGTTCTATAGTTTGAAGTTCAGAGAGAGTCTTCAGGAGATTTTCTTTTCTCAGTGAAAAGTATCAGAAGTTTGTCAGAGATGAGTAAACAAAGAAAACCAACAAATGCCCTCTAAACAGAGTTGATGCTCAACACCCATTTTGGGGTTTTTATGCACTGGAATGAGACTTTCCTGTATGACCAAAATTGCCAAATAAACGTAAATTAAAAAACATCCAACAGCTTGCTTTTAAATGCTGTATTTGTAACTGGAAAATCTCAAATCCTTTGTGGTAATTCATCCTTCTTTTAGAAGCTATCATCTAGTCTTCTAATATATGAATGTGTCTGTCTTATGCAATTGCCCCAAATAAGTTAAAGCTTCTATCTTATTTTTTCCCCGACTAAGATTATATTGCTCTTTTTTTTTTTTCTTAGTGAAACAGTATTTCCATTTTATCAGAAAATTTCCCTGTTTTGTTGTTCTAAGTACAGAGTGGAAGGAAAAAAATTTCTTGAGTTACTTTTGAGGTTGTAGTCTTGTATTTAAAATGTATAATTGCATGTAACTTAATTTTTTTCAATGGAAAAAAATCCACATCGAAGAGCAAGTAATGTGAAGATTCCCTTTTGTAATTTCTCTGAGATTATTAGAAATACCAGGCAGCACGTGGGGAAACACATGATCTGTCCTGTACAAAAACCCAGCACAGTTTAAGCTGCTTGCTTTTTGGTGTTAAGAGGACTTAAGAATATTATCGTTCATCCTATGGTACTTGACATTTGTTCCCCAAAGCTTCTTTTTGTGAAAAAAGTGTGTGATATGATAAGTGGCATGACCCAGAAAGCATTTTTCGCTTTTTCTGCAAGAGACTATGTCTATTAAAGTAATTTGGCTCAGGTCAAAAGCTGTGTTTGCATCCTCCTTAACCTGTTCTTTTGATACATTTACAAGAATATTTGCATTACTTCTCTTGGCTTTCTTACGCTTGAGCCTGGTAGTTAAACTGCCATTCTGGAATGTGATGGGAATACTACTGGTGTCTTTAAAATCCTAGATTCAGCTAATTAAGGTTTTCTTATGTCTGCAAATCTCATCTTGTAAGGCTTATATCACATTCTGTAATTATGAGCCATGTTTCTGCTTCTGAATTCCTTATGTTGAATGAACTATATAGCAGCTCAAGAGGAGCAGGTGCCGTCAGTTCATTTGTCTTTTCTGGGATTGTGTTTTACTGTTATAGAAGTCTGCAAAAATATTTTGCTTTATGAATCAACTTCTATTAGTGGTATTAGGAGGGATATGAGTCTGACGTCTTGGAACCATCTGAGGTGGTTTCATGAGTAGGCATGTAAGCTCATACAGTTAGGTAGTTTCTCATACTTGTTTTAGCAATCTGCAGGGCTCTGTCTGTGAAGGAATATTTCAGCAGAAATGGAGCTAGAAGAAATACATTCAATTGAAATGAATATTTAAATGACAGGTTTCTTTTTTAAAGTAAAGTTAGTGAAAGTATTCATTTTATGTTGTTCAGCTAGTTTTATGTTAACTTCTGTAGTACAGGATTGAATTGATGGAAAAACAGTGACAGAAATTACAGAACCTTTACCAAGTTCTCCCCACATTTATTTTCTTTCTGTTTGGTTGACTTCATTGCTTTCTTTTCCTCTAGCAGGAAGACCACGAAAGTTGTGGTTCCAGTTCAACAAACCGCAGTACCACAGAAAGCATGAAATCAGCAGTAAAATCACGACGAGTTCAGCAATCTGCTTCTCCTGACCCTGATTTACCTCCAGGTAATCTATAATTTCAGAAGTTGGTTAGGTATTTTCTCTAACTCAAACACTGTGGCCATCTGAATAAAAATTTGTATTTAAGTTAGATTATTATATCTTTGTCTACCTACAAATCACATAAAGATTGGTGAAATACTTGTATGCTAGAAAATAGAACCAAATCACAATAAAATGTAGTTTAATGGTGATAACCTTTCTTTCCATTTCATCAAATTCTTAAATTCACATAACTCATTTATAGTTCAAGGTAGCATCATAGAATCATAGAATGTCTTGGATTGGAAGGGACCTTAAAGATCATCTAGTTCCACCCCCCAGCTATGGGCAGGGATACCTTCCAGTAGGACCAGGTTGCTCAAAGTCCCATCCAGCCTGGCCTTGAGCAGAATGTCTCTGGGCAACCTGTTCCAGTGCCTCAAAATAGAGAATTTCTTTCCATTATCTGGTCTAAACCTGCGCTCTTTCAGTTTAAAACCAATACCCCTTGTCCTGTCAGTACACGCCCTTGTGAAAAGTCCCTTTCCAGCTTTCTTGTAGACTCCCTTTAGGTACTGGAAGGTTGCTATAAGGTATTTCTGGAGACTTCTCTTTCTCAGGCTGAACAACCCAAACTCTCTCATGTTTTATTCATGGTTTTTATTGAGCCCTGTATTTACTGGTAGAGATTTTCACCAATTTTTTTCCCTGGGTATGGAATTTGAATGTGAATGTGAAATTTGGATGGTGAACTTGGAGATATTTTATGACATAAAAATGCATCAGGAACTATGTATCTGAATACTATTGCCTCTGAGTTTGGATATGAGGTTTCATGCAGAAAAGTAAAATTGGAGAGTACTGGAATGAATTGCAGTTTGCCTTCCTGGGGCATGTAGTTTTAGGTGAGTTAAAGATTGGAGAGTTTTGTGTTAGGCTTTCTTGCTGTCTTTTGTTAACAGAAAGTTTATACTTGACTTGAATCAAAAGACAACATTGAAATTTAGTGCATGGAATACTATGTGCTATAGGGTGTCATCTTGCTGTGGAATGATTACTTGGGGAGCCAGGTCTGGGGGGTCTCTTAGAGCTTTGAGATCCAATAAACTCCGGTGGCTTAGAATTGTGGGAAACCATTTTCTACCATGGACAGTGCTTCAGCTGTGGTAGCTCCTTGGCATTCTTTGGGTCACACCTACAAACACCAAAGGCCACCCAAAAATTGTATGATTATATTTCCTTCAGTAACATTTGTAGAAATTTTGTAAGTTACTTCCTGTGTGGTGAAATTGTATTAATACAGTTGTATTAATTTTTGTAAATTATGAAGTTGTCAATACAGGTTGTTTTGGTTTTGAGTGGATAAACAGCACTGTTTAGTGCAGATGTCCTATGTGGTAAAATGTCCAAACCTTTAACTTGCACATCCTGGATTTAAGTAAGATGTTCAGTTGTCTACTTAGGTTTCTTTTGTGGTTTTGTTTTGTTTTGGTTTTTTGTTGTTGTTGTTGTTGTTTTTGGTGGTTTTTTAAAAATTTATTTGTTTAATTTTGGGGGGGGTTGGTTGGGTTGGTTGGTTTGTTTTGGTTTTTTTTCCAGTGCTCTTGGAGGATGCATGTATCATATTTGTGCTGTATGTTTTTTCAAGATTTATTTGTCCTTTTGTTTTAGTGTCCTTGGAGATGGGGCTCCAGAGGCAAGTTTAGCTAAAAATGTAGCTTCGGCAACAATAAACTCCTGCTGAACTTAAGTTGCTTAGATATGTCCAGTCTGATGATATCAATTTTATGACTATAGAGATACAAAGTTTTTGGAGTGTTGGATCTGGAACTGCATTTGTAGTGCTTAATACACAGTGCAGCCTCCTGGGTTCTGGACAATTTGGAAAAAACATACTTGTGGATTTTGTGGTGCACCTCAGGAAAGAATTTAGCCCTACAGATTTTCTGGTGGTTTTATTCACTTACTGTAGAAAACCTATATTTCGATNTGCCAGGCAGCTTCTCCTCCTGGAGCAGCGCTGGTCACAGCCGGCAGCTTCCCCTCCTGGAGCAGTGCTGGTCACAGCCGGCAGCTTATCCTCTCGGAGCAGCGCTGGTCACAGCCGGCAGCAGCGCTGGTGGCTCCCGGTGAGCAGGGCGGGTGCGATAGTTCTGGTGAAACAGTGGTCCTGTGGAAAAGGGTCTGGTCTTCGCCTGAAGGTCCAGTGGTGCAGCTTCTTGTCCTCTGGGAGTCCAGTGGAGAAGGCTGCTTTTTGCCTGAAAACCTCTGATTATATCCAGGTGGGAAATGTTCAGTTCCTCCTCCTGGGCAGAGCATCTCACAATGGGGTGGTGAGGCACTGATGGGCCCATTAACAGAAGATAGTCCGGAGGGAGGAGGCAAGAAAACACTGCCCCACCTGGTTTCACAGCTCATGAAGATGGTAATAGAATACACTGCAACCCAGGACATGGCCAAGATGCTCATAGTGTTATTCTTAGAAATCACAGGAGTATAAGTAACCTTTACCTGCTTTTTCCCACTTGTATTTGAAACAAAACCCTTTAAACAAACCCCTCCAAACACAAAAAACCCAGCAAACCCTTTATTATACATGCACTTGCTGATGTTTTTATTATTTTGCTTTGAATAGTAGGAATTACAATTTCTTAAGACTGTTCCTCACATCTGAAAATCTGCTTCTAGTGTATTTGAAGCTAAACTTAACCAGAAAGCTGGTTTTTGTATGGTACTTCTAACAATATACTGTACCACTAGCTTGGAAATACCTTCATAGACACTATTTAGCAAATCCATGACCCCTGTTTACTTGAAGATAGAAGTCTGCTCCTTCTCTTTCTGTGCTCAGCCAAAAAGACATACAGATGAAAATAGTGTTGCTCTTTTCCTGAATACCTCTGGAAACTATCAGTACAACTTGCCTTTTTTTCCTTCTCTGATGTAATGTTTTTGACATTCACAGCAGGAAAATGTATGTTAGATTGACTTTGAAAGACCCTTGAAAGCAAAATATTGAAAAAACTTTGGACCTGTGGAGGGACAGCTTCACTTTATTCAATGAAATTAGTAGTTTGCTTTAAAACCATAATTAAGTAACTGGTTATAATTTTATAGTTGCTAGTTAAATAGTCTGCAAAAATATTTCTATGCTGAAATTAGGAAAAGGAGCTAAATGCCTTGTGCTGCCTTCTATTTATATACTGGTTGGTTTACATCACTCTAGTGATGAATATGGGTCTCTTATGCCCCTTAATTATTGAAATAATACATCTGTTTTTCTGAATTCATATAAACTAAAAATGTTATTGTTTGAAGGAGTCAATGAGAAAATATTTGAAAACAAGTTATCCCACATATTTTTCAGAAGTTTTAGATTGATACCAACAAAGCAAATTCAGATTATGTTAGAAATCTGACAGTACTAAGCTCTGAAAACATTGAATTTGACTGTATTTCTGGATTTCCTTTTTTTTCGTTCATTGAGGACTTTGAATCCTGAAAAAAGGAAAAATGTCTTATGTCAACTGTGCAAATTTGTAGCTGTGGAACTCAGGAAAATCACTTATGTAATGGTAAAACCTTCCATGTACTTTAAGGCAAAAAGTTGTATTTGAGTATGAAAAAGATGAATACCTAGAAGAAGCAGAGTAGAATGGAAGGAGCCACTTAAGTATTTTTGTAGTTATTTTGTAGTTTTGACAGTGTTTTGATGTTCATTTGAATTTTTAATTGGAATAAAGTTGTTGATATAAATGAGTCTTATTTAATGCAAGTTTCAGAAAACTGCTCTTGAAGCCTGTGGATTTAAGCCTGTGTTGTTAGCTGGCTTTTTTCAGCATAGTCACCAAACTAGAACTCGATAGTATGTATTAAATGTATTTTTAGATGTGTGGAACGTTATAAATTTGAAAGCAGAGAAGTTTTAAGACTTGCTTTTTTCTAGCACGAGTGAGTCGGGTCCGTAGTTAGATTCAGTATACATGAAAGACATTAATATGGGTAGTGTTTAATTTATTCACAAAATTGTTAAAAATATGAATGTTTGCCATATACTGTGAATTCCCAGATGAGATGGTTTTTCCAATCATATTACGTCTAAAAACATGTAAGTGGATTTATTTCCAGCAGCCTTCAGTGCAGGTGCTTACTGTTTGGGTTGTTGACAGAAATTGGTTTTGAAATGCCTCACAGGGGTCTTACTGAAAAAGATGTGGATATTAGGCTTTAGAATGAGAAAGTACCAGGTGTGTTAATGTTTAGTTAACTTAGAAAAAAGCTTATAAAAAATGAGGGAGTACCTAGGCATAATATATGCACACTTGAAAAGTAACCTAGCAGCTGGTGTTCACTTTTCCAAACCTATTTCTAAATATCTCTCAATTAAAAAAGTAATTGTTAAAATTCTTTGTCTATAATAATCCATAGTGTTCTGTTTTCTTAATTAGTTTGAAAGTTAATTAGTTTCTTGTGCTCCATTGTATTCATAGTTTTTAACAACTTTTTTTATAGTATCTTGCATTTCCAGGATGGGATTGACTTAACAACTGCACAGAACATTAAAGAGTTTTAAGTCATATTTTTTTATGGGTAAAGTACAATTATACATAGTTTGTTTAAATTTTGATTTGAAAAAAAGAATGCAAGTTGAAAATAATGAATATATTGAAATAATGGGGGTTTTTAAACTAAATAAATGAGTCTATCATGTCTTCCTTATCATTCCCAAGAATTTGTTTTATTTTATAGGTTATGTTCAGAGTTTGATTAGGCGTGTTGTAAACAATGTCAACATTGTGATCAACAATCTCATATTAAAGTATGTGGAGGATGATATTGTTCTCTCAGTCAATATCACTTCTGCAGAATGCTATACAGTGGATGAGTTTTGGGATCGAGCATTTATGGACATCTCTGGTGAGTCGATATTTTTTGGTTTTACATATCACTGTGGAGGCATTCTTAAATTCATACAGAAATTTTTAAGTCTCATAAAAATGGCTCTTTTTATCAGAAGTAAGACAATTTTTGCCTGTTTGGATTTCTACTCATTTTTTTCTCTTGTCTTTACCTTAACTCTGATGAGCCAACTGCAATAGTATAGATTGATTCTTACTGCATCCTTGTATGATCACAGCTAATTATACAAGATGTGTTGTAGTCCTCTGCTCACACTTGCCATCCTGTGATGATATTTGAATTTGTGCTTGCTGCTGGCAGTGAGTGCTTAGGCAATTTTTGTGAGTGAGCAGTAGCACATTAAGGCATTCCATTGCACTTGTTTGTGATGATCTTAAAACTCTAAACAGGCTGGCAAGAGAGGCAGTAAAGTGTGCTGCACTGTAGTGAGCACAGCATACCAATTGCAAGACATGATTCGTTTCACTTCACATTTTCAGGGGAAAAAAGCCCCCAACTTCTGACTCTATCTTGGTCTTCAGTATTTGAATGTTTCAGTCCTTGAATTGCCAATGTTCGCCCGTAAGTCTAGGTGCTCTTACTGACATTGGATAGAAGTGGAACGTGGGGCACAGTAACTGTGCTAAGATCACAAAGAAGATTTCAGGTGCAGTGGGGAATTCAATTAATGTTTTCCTGAACCTGTTTTTTTGTTCTGGCTAAAATAATTACAAACTAATCACAAAACACATTTCATGTTGAGATCACTATAATAGTTCTTGTTTCTTTTGGAAAGTTCAAAAGAAAACTTTGGGGGATAATATGCGAAATTATTTCTGGGAGAATAATGAGAATGGTATTTATTGTATGCTTCCACCTGAAAGAGTACTCTTCTTTTATAAAAAGAGCTAAAGTACAGCAAACAGGGTGAAAATTTTAATTGGGTGTCACAAGTTTGTCCTCACTTCCTGTGCATTGAGCAGAAAGTCTGCTCAATGCACCGCAAGTCTGACACAGGAAGTGTGTCTGACACAGAAAATGCTCCTCTTTAGTTATGTAAGCAAGTATTTGCTGCTGATTTAAATATCAACATCAAAAAACTATCTTGCATTGATTTCTTTTAATTAAGAACCTGTATGCACAACTTACTTTTCTTATGCAATATATTTTTTTATCCTATACATTTCTTTTAAAAGCCACTGATCTGGTACTGAGGAAGATGATCAACTTTTCTGACTGCACAGTATGTCTTGATAAGAGAAATGCCAGTGGTAAAATTGAGTTTTACCAAGAACCTCTGCTGTACAAATGTTCCTTCAGGACTCGTCTGCATTTTACTTATGATAACCTCAACTCCAAAATGCCATCAATTATTAAAGTAAGTATCCAAAATAATTTTTTTTGCTACTCACTCGTGAAGTTTTAAGGCTTTTCAAAATATCCTTTAAAATTTTAAGTAAAATGAAAGGCTCATGCTGTTGTGTTTTGCTAAAGGAATTTTTAAATTATCTTTTGATCATATAGTGCAATTAAGTTTTTGTACAGAAACAGCACATAAGTACAGATGTTATGCTCTCTAATATTTTCGTATTTTCCTGGAGTTTAAAAACCCCTGTAATTGAAAGGGGGGAAAGAAAGTCTGCAGATAATCTGTTAAATCAGTACTACTAATCAGTAGTATACTTTAGGGTGTCTGCAATGAGATGGAAAAGATTTTGTTTGCCTTAAGTTATTGTTTCAAATGTAGCTCCAACTCTCTTGAATAACAAGAAACTTCAGTGTATTAACGCTCTGCAGTGAACCACATGAGGTGGATTAGCAAGCCAAACTCAGCTCCTAGTGAGCAGGGGTGCAGTATTATTCACAGACATCTGACACTAGGTGACATCTTTACATTTTGCAGTGCAGAAACAAAATACTGAGTTGGTGGAGAGGTTGAACTACCGTACGCTGTTTTTTCTGCTCTGAGTAGTCATACATGTATGGTTTGTCTTTCCTCCTCCCTGCTCTCAAAGAAACCAGTAGTGCCCATCTGATTAGCTGAGAGTTTTTTTAAGAATTAAGATGTGGACAGTGTTAATAAAAAATAATCTCCAGGTGTATGCACTGCAAAATGGTAAATTTTGAGGTCAGTTTTGATGGGCATTGCTCAAGAATATAATTAAAAGTGTCAGTTCATTATGTGATTCAGGAAGTCCTAGCCTGCTGTGAACTTGAGCCTGGGAGTTCAACATGTCCAGTTTGTCAAGTGCCCTGTATGCCTTTGGTTATTTTATTGTGTGGGAACTGCGGGCGTTTGGTTACTTTGAACAAATGTCAAGATTTGTGGGAATGGTAATGACCACATGAGGATTTATCCAGCTAGGAATAGTCACAAAATGCTGCACACAAACGCCTGGTGGTGTGCATGTTTGCAGAAGCTTATTTTTCATGTGTGGATCTTGATTTATGCCAAGACTGATTCCTCATACTAGAAAGAAAAGCTTTTTTCCCTCATTCTTTGTTCAGAATAGGTAGAAGTTTTGGAAGTTTGCCTATTTCGAGTTTTATAAACAAGGAGTTGTGTATTCAGTGATATTAGGACTTCTAACAGTGTGCCTTAACTTCACAATGAGTATGAAGTCCAATGATAATAAGGATCCCTCATGTGACTGTCTATAGCTTACCAGTTACAGGCTTAGGTTCTGTGGTGACAGTATGATTGCTGTATATGGACAGTAAATCTTAATGTTAAAAAGCCTTATTCTTAAATAGTCAAATAGTTCTGTTAATTTTGGAGAAGTAATCTGTACCAAGCTCATCCTGTATGCTAAGTTTGGAGAGCAAAAGTTTATGGCCAAATTACAAGTCTCTGACAGCACGCTTCAATGTAAGTGCTGACAGGCTTCCATGTATTTTAAAATTATATCGTTGTAAAAAATGATGATTGTTATTTTATTGCTTATAATTTTTAGTGGATGCTGGACTAAAATGAAACTCATAGTAAAATGCCCTATGATGCACTATAAACTTTTCTGGTCATCTTTGTTGGCCATTTATTGCCTCTGCCCTATTTTAAGACACATGTCAGTTTATTCCAGGATGTTTTAACTTTGTTTTTTTAATTTATACTTTGATTTTAGTTTTGGTTATGTTGCACATAGTTTACTTCCTGGAGTTAAAAATATGTCTAATGTTAGACAGTAATTTTGTTAAAATAATTTTATTTTATGCAGCTCTTATTTACTGAAAGGTAGCTTTCTTATCTTGTGTGGCTTTGTCTTTACAGAACGATAACATACACGAAATATTTTGACGTATTTAGCTGTTTTACAGCTAAAATTTTTAAAGAAGGATAAGTTTTCGTCCCAATAATTACAGTCTTTCCAAAGCTTTCCTTAATTTAGTGAAAAGTATGTTAACTGCATGTTTGAAACTGAGTATTCAGAGGAGCCAGTTTTCTACACTTCAGTTGGAATTAATTCTTCCCCTCATTACTTGGCCACTTGTAACAATGTTTGGAGTGGGAAAGAATCAAAATGAAGGACCTTGTATGTTAAAACCAGTACATCTAGAGTTTCTTGAGCGTGTCGAGATTTTAAAGAAACTCTGTACTGAAAATAAAAGTTTAATCAGATGCTCTTACATCACTTACATTTGAGAAATTTTGTCAGCATCAGCTTTAAAAAACAAATACATAAATATTTCTGTATGTGTAAGCATGTTAACACTTGACTTTTCAAGTGACGATCTCTTGTGTGACAGCCCGGAGAGTGCGTGTTTTTGTAGTCATTGTTTGCAGCCCTTTGCCTTCTGTTGTATTGCAAACCTTGGTTTTGGAAATAGAATGCCTATAGCAAATTAATACGGAGTTGTGTGGTTTAAAAGTGGGCTTTACTGATGACAGAGCTTTGTTACTGTTTGCTTTTGTTCTCTTTTCGTATTATAGATTCACACATTAGTTGAAAGTTTGAAACTTTCAATCTCTGATCAGCAGCTTCCTATGTTTATACGTATAATGCAACTCGGGATTGCTCTTTATTATGGAGAAATAGGCAACTTCAAAGATGGGGAAAGTGAAGATTTGATTTGCCACACAAAAGATATTTTGGGAAATATCACAGGTAAATACAGCTTTTAATTTGTAAGAAGAAATGTTAAAAACATATTTCTTTGTTTTTGCAAATGTAAATATCCAAGTCTAGTTCTTGCCACGTATCTTGTTAGTCTGCAATTTGCGAGAGGCAGTTCATTGTGCTGGGTAAGTATGCAGTGCTTTAACATCTTTGATGTTACGTTCTATAAAGAATTCTGATGGTCTTTACTAAACTGAGGCTAAATATGATCTAAGAAGACCATTTTATGAGTTGTGACATAGGTACTTTGGGGTAGGGTACTTTGGATTTATCTGTCAATATACCATGCAACAAGGCACCTCTTCATAAGCTGATTTGAAACTGGCAGCAGCCACATTTGAACTTAGTAAGAGAAAAACCAAAGTGTGCTTTTTTTTTTTTTTTTTTGAAAATGGTCATTGAAAATAGGTTTATCAAAACTTGTTCTAAACAACAAAGTATTACTTTACACTTTATTTTCTATAGTTCTGTCCTTTTACTCTGTCTAGTCTCAGCTGCTTTTTATTTTCATGTAGCAATGTATTCCCTCTTCTACATGATCTTTCATGGTAACTTGCTGCAACAGGATCTTTTCAGGCGCATTGCACTGATGAGGGGTGAATTTTCTTTACCTTTGTGGTTGCTTCCCATCTGCTGCTTCCCAGGCACATGGGGTGACTCTTGGGGTGATCCTGTGCTGGGCCTGGAGTTGGACTCAATGATCTTTGTGGGTCCCTTCCAACTCAGCATGTTCTGTGATTTTGTGAATTTATTTAGAGATTTGTATTTTAATTTTAATCTCCTCAAGACAGAAGTTTTGGTTATCTTTCCAAGATTGGATTTGGATCTGGGGAAATAGGAGGAGAGATATACCTTACCATCCAGGAGTGTGATAATGTCTAGAAAATTCTGGGAATTTCATTTGAAGGTGACACAGCTCTCATAAGCTAGGCTTAAGTTTATAATATTACAGCAGTTTGAAGCTTTGTGTAACAGTTTAATTATTTTTGTTCTGTTTAAGAAACATACCATTTTAATTTGCATTAGGAGACTAATTTTTTTATTTTATTCTGTGTTGCTGTCGTCTCTGATTTCAGAGAAATAGATACATGATTGGTAAATGAAAGGAGTGGAAATTTTTTTTCCGGAACACAGCCTTCACTGTTGGTTGGCACAGATAACTGTTTCACTCTTATGTCAGATGTAGAATTCTCTGTCACGTTACTACTATGTGGAACTGAGCAAACAAAATATCTGTAAATAGTTCTCTCTTGTTTTTTCTAAAGCTTGGTTTTCTGCACTAGAAACTCCGCATTGCAGGAAATGAGGAGTTCATTACACAAGACTTATGATTAGAAGTAATTAATATTCTGGTTATATTGGTTTAATATTCTGCTGAGACTTAAAAAGCATACAGGTTTTAGAAAAACCATTAGTGTGTGTTTTAATAACTTCTTACATTTAACCAATGTTTTGTGCTATTTACAGGAGAAAGTGTGAAGGAATTTTCTCTGAAGCACTGCTTTCAGACAGAGGGTTGTCTTTATATCATGAATATCTTTCGCTAGCATGAAATTTCCCCCAAATTTGGCTAGATGTTCATGCCATAGAGAATTACAATGTATTTAGAGTTGCTTGAATTTTGTACCTGCATTCATGGGATCAGTAAGGCATCTAGAGCCATTTGAATACAGGAAAGATGCAGGAAGAGTAGAAAAGTCATGTGAGTCAATATTAGAATAGCTGGGATAGGTAAGCATTGAGTTTCAGATGAAAAGATATAAGGATTAGAGACAAAGTAACTGGGTAATGAGAAAACTGGAGTGAAGCTTTAACTGTGGAAGAGGACAGAAGTCAGCAGAGGCAAGCGGGTTTTCCTTGGCTTCTTTTGGTTATGGTGTGAAATGGGTGGTGAAACAAACATAGTTTAAGCAAAGATGAATGTTAGAAGGCATCTGCCTACAAGTATTCAGTCTCTTTTGAATCTAGAATTAAATCTGAGATTCTTACATCCAAATATGTGTAAAATCTTTGGTAGTCCATCTCATCATCCTTATTTTCAATGTATGTCTTGAGGAAAGCTGAAGTGCAATTGCTGTTGGTCAATCCCATTTGCATTCTTTTGAGCAACTGTGAATATTACTTCCTAGCTTTTCATAAACCAGCCGTCTAAAAAAAGAAATTATAAAATGTAACTTCACACCGTTGTACAGAAGAGTTTTCAGAAGGGTCAGTGATTAGAGTAGGATTGCAGAAGAAGAAATCTGTAATGTCCTACGCGAATTTTGTTCAACTATTCTGTTCTCTAACATTATCATTGTACTTGATTATATGATCATATGTATTTGACGGAACTATCTGCTTCAGAACACAAGACAGATGGCAATTGTTGGATGGTCCAGCCAGAAATATAGAAGCAGTTCTAGAATCCCATTTCTATCTTTCCTGCAAAATATTTTACCACACAGAGGCTAAAATGGTCACAACATTTATGCTTGTTTCCAGTGTCTTAGTTGTCAGTTTGCAGTACCGTCTTCGGTTTATAGCAGTCAAGTTCTGAATGAGGAAATGGACTTTAATGTCTACATTATTTAGAGATACAAGAATGAGCATCTCCAGGTCTGTCCTTGAAGTATGTACTAAGTTCTACTCGTGCAGTTTCATGGCTGATTCAATGAGATGAAAATTCATGCTATTGCCGGCAGGGATAGTGATGCATTCCTTCCTTCTTTCTCTAGTGCCAGCACTCGTATTCATGTAGCCACAGGCTTAGCTGGATCACCTGTGCCTGGCTGAAAACTAATACAGACAGAGAAATAAATTAATACCAAGAGAGTAATTTTCTACTGAGTTAATTCCAGATTTATGTTGAGAGATAACAGTTCCTGGACTCTTACTACAGATAAATATCTCAAATCCTTCAAAAGAAAGTAAATTTCTGAAGATCAAACTTGATTTGAACATGCAAACAGTGAGATGCAGTCACACTGCAATCTTCTGATATATATAAAATGTATTTGTTAACTGGAATCACTGCCTTGCATTATGGATCAAGATTGTTCCAATATGAACTTGCTATGGATGGCTAGAAAGAGTGGCTGTAGAAACCTGATGCTGAGTAACATTTCGTCCTTTAACAAACTCATGTATGTAAAACAGGTTTTTTGTCATTATGTTGCACTATCCTATGTGTTTGCAGGTGATGAAGTGGTTAGTGTAGTTAATTCAAAGCAAAGAGATTTTAAGTTTCCCGAGTATATACTCCCCTTCATATATTCCTTGTTATAAAGGAATTTACATTGTGTATGTTTAAAGTGTTTGGAGGATGTTGTGTGTTGTTTATGAGGCTGATAGGCATTTCTTCTGAAAAAAAACTCTGGTGATTAAATAGTGGCTGTAGTAGTTTTAATTTAGTGATAGAAAATAGATTTATCTTCCTCTTTCATTTTTCTGTCTCACAGTAGGGGAGCTAGGCTAAAATGGTGCTTATTTTAATGGTTTCCAAAATACTAAAAAATATAATCTGAACTATAACTTGGCGTATTTTACTGTTGTTTCTGTGTACTGCAGAAAGGAGTATGCTAAATGATGGCTGAATTTTATGGCCTTATAGACCAAATGTTATGCATGACCCAGGTTCTACACCTCCACCTTTTTTTCAGTTTTTGCTGGTCCTTCCACCATTTCTTTTGTTCTTGCCAACAGCAGTCTGTGCTGAGCTACTGGAGTCATGCTCCATATCAGTTTTTTTCCTTCTATAGCTGGCAGTTCTTCCTCTTGGCTTTTTCCAAGATTTTATGTGCATCTCTTCTGTATTTGCTGTGTTTCAAGATTTACGTTTGGATTGAAATCTGATCCCTAAGACTTCTGTGAGGAGAGCAGAAAGGAAGCTTGCATTGCCTTTGTGGGAGGTGTCCTTGCCTCTTAAGCATGTGCAGAGAATTCTCATGAGTGTGTTTTATTACTTTGTGCAAGTGTAAGTAGAGTAAAA
This sequence comes from Oreocharis arfaki, assembly GCA_013398015.1. Classification (NCBI taxonomy): domain Eukaryota; kingdom Metazoa; phylum Chordata; class Aves; order Passeriformes; family Paramythiidae; genus Oreocharis; species Oreocharis arfaki. The sequence goes on from VZRR01004312.1 coordinate 70,579, forward strand.
GGCTAAAGACTAATTGGTCTAAAGAGTAAAAGGTCTAAAACTTGTAAGAATGGGATCTCTGAGTTTAAAAATAGGTAAATAGAAATTGAATATGCCTATTTCTGTTCTCACTTAAATGATTCATTAAACATATCCTTCACCTCCAGGAACAGTACTGCATCCTGTACTGCCTACAGTAGTTCTGAAGTATTTAATAGCCCTCGTGAGTCCCGTAAGAGTGGTGATGAAACCAGATAAAAGCTATTTGTGCTCTTTGTACATGCAGTATTACCTACCTGTTTGGATCATGAGTCTTAGACTTGAATCTTTGGGGAAATTCTTGTTTTGCTCTGTGTGCTATCTCTAATACTTTTCACAGAAGACCAGCATTTTGACTTTGGCTCACAGATAGATACCAACTTTTTTGAGCATAGATAAATTTGTATCTTTGAATATTTGGAAAACTTACTTTTAAACAAAGGAGGTCTGCAACTTCAAGTTTTATATCTGTGCTGTGTTTACATTTTTTGCATTAGACTGTTGCAACTGAAGTACTTTAAAATTTAATTTTAAAATTGGAAACTGCAAGACCATAATATGTCATTATTTAGTAAGGTTTAATTTTGCAGCTTTAGAAGTTTTTTAATGGAAGAAGCCTTGAAAGCTTGTGGCATAGATGGCAAATTCTGGTCTCACTGCAGATGTGTTATACTAAAATTATGGCAAAGACCCTTAATATTTTTTGGAGTAAAATGTTAATGAATCAAAGAAGTGTTTGAAAACTCAGATTCAGTAATTTAAAATTTCTGCTCACTTTCTGTGATTATAAGCCAGGTACCAGTGAATGCTATTTGGAATACTGTCCTAGGTAAATTTCACATACCATAAATTTGTGTTTAATAAATAAATTTTCAAGTGTGGTTTATCTGAAATTTAACTTGGTTTTTGTTTTAAAAGGCACAGAAGATGAAGCAAGCTCAGTAATGCAATATCCTGCACAGTATGTTAGTCAAGATCCTTACTTATATCAAGATGATGACCAGCAACAAGGCTGGGTTTCTTGGGCTTGGTCTTTTGTTCCTGCTATTGTGAGTTACGATGATGAAGAGAATGATTCTGGTGGAATTGATGATGGAACAGCAGAACAGCAGAAGTCTCAGTCCCTCAAGGATCCTATTATTTCAGTTGGGTTTTACTGTACCAAGGCAACAGTGACTTTTAAGGTAAATATTTCTCTGTGTTATAAAGGATTCATTTGACTTGCTGAGGAAGTGCATGAAGATTTTCTGAGCGTTGGTATGCTGTTTGATTCAAGACAAATATTGTTGGTGTTATGAGGTGTTATGTATGTGTTATGAGGTGGTGTTTGTTAATGAATGACAAAAAATGTGAATGCTGAAAGTTCCTCTTCTGTCATACTGGTCTGATAATGGCATTGTGAGTCGGTTTTGTTATTTGAGGTAGTATTTGAGCGTGAACATTATAATATTCAAAGGAAACCACTTAATTTACTTAGATTAATATTTTTTGATGGGAGAAAAAGGGCTTTCTATGAATGTTTACTGCAGTATTCTATCCATCTAATGTTTATATAAATGTGTATTTTTAAATAAAAATTTTAGTTTGTAGTTTCATAGAGCTAGGATTTGAGGTATTTTTAGAGACTACTCTAAAAATTGGACTATTGTATGTGAAAATATGAATTTAACTTGATAATGGTGAATTAATTTTCTGTAGTTTGAAATGGTATTGAAGAAAAAAAGCATAAATAGTACATATAGTCTGAGCTGTAAACTATATGTAGAGAAAGATTTAAGTATTACCTCTAAGCAAAGCTGAAAATTGTTGCTGGCCTTCTCTCTAATATTTTGTAAGCTTGCAGAAGGGAATATGGAGAGTCTGAATAAGATACTGAGATGTATTGACAGAAATTAAAAATTAAGGTACTGAATTAGCAGAATACTTGTAACGTGTCAAACTATATGCAAGCAATTTTATGTGCATAACTACACAAAGTGGCTCTTGGCTTTACAATTAAGCATGTATTAAATCAAGGTCAGAACTTTGCTACAGAGTAATTTAGGATTATCTTTATGACTTTGAGCCTTTCAGATGAACTGCAATACTTTCGTAACTCTCATACCAGAATTGTGTGCCTGATTATATACCCAATACCATCAGGAGCTCCCTGTCCCTTTCTTGCCTGTTTGGCTTGACATTTGTGCGCAAGAGTGTTTTATGGGGCTTTATGCCTAATTTAGCTATTTTTATTTGGTGGTGTGGAAGGGCATTTAGCTGCTCAGCAGCTGTCAGAAAGGGTGAGACAAGTAACTTTGGAAGCTGTAGACATTCTGTGGGGAGGTTGGTGTTTTAAGCTTCAGCCTTCTGAAAAATTTGGTTGCAAACTTTGAGGATATCAGCAGCGTTCAAGCATTCAGTCGTGTTCTTTTGTGTCAATCTGCTTCAGCCTTCATTGAAAGAGGCTAAAAATAAAGAATAAAATGTTTTTTTCCCCTCCATTAATTGTATCTCTGGGATACCACTTGAAACATGAACAAGCCATCGAAACTCAAATTTCTCATTTATCATGGCTCAGCATCTTCTTTTGCACTATGTCATACGGTAGTAATTTTGTGCTCTTTTTCCTCCTGCAAGAAAACTCATTAAAAATCATAGGAACTTATTTTTTGAACATGTGTTTTGCTAGAGAGGGCTTTCCTAATGCTTCATTTGCAAGTTCACACATTTTATATTAGGAAGTGGTTAAAAACTACTTAAAATGTAACATTTTGCATTCTATAAATTTTAAATGTATTGTATGATGCTAATATGGTGACAGAAGAAAAACAGAATTCATTGTTCTGCTTGCATGCAAAGAATGTATGGAATTAATTTGTGGTTCATCTTTTGGTTAAAAAATAAGGTCAAGTTTCTGCATCAACATTTTGCATAGTTGATATGATTCCAGCTAAAAATCAGGGCAAATTAAATGTTCCATTTTCTAATAATGGTGAAAACTATTTTTGTAATTTCTGAGTTCTTTTAATCAATTAATTGCTTTTCCTCTACAATAATTGCACACAGGTGAGGGGTGATCAGTGATTTTTTTCGTCCAATTTTCTTGGACATTCGGGTTACAAAGTTTTAAATTGAAACAGCATCCACGTGTATCCAGTCTTGAAAATAAAAGTGTGTAGATATTCCTTTATAAAAATTAGAATTTGAAGTATTTAAGCTGTTCACTATAAACTAACTTGTGTTTTTTCATGCCAAACATAATACATTCAATATTGCATTCCTCTTTTCTTAGCTGTAGGTTATGTGCTTTTTAACCTGTGTGTTTTTTCCCATTTTGAATTTTTTATATCAAAATCATGCAAGAAATATGAATGCATGTTGCTCTCAATTGCATTGACATGAAACAAAAATGGGTATGGTTTTAATCAAAATGTGTCTAATATTATCATGATGTTTAATTATTTTCTGGGAAGAATGAATAAAGTATTAATGGATTTTTACAGCAGTTTGATATTAATAATGCAGCTGTGTATCTGTTTCATCTTTTCACACAGTTTCTCTTTAGATAAGCAAACTGAAAATACTGTAGTGGATTTTAAACATTCTGTTACAGCATATTTCAACCAGAAGTTGAGTATGAGACATTCCAATATGGATAATGTGTTTCAGCTGTTTAATTGCACCTGTTTCCTGACAGTTAATATATTTTTGCCCATAGTTTGCTTTGTCTTTATCAGTTCTGTGTATTAATGACAGTACTGCTGTTTAATAATAATGCTGACTTTTATAAGGTGTTTATCCTATTGTTCCTTAGCTCACTGAAATGCAAGCTGAAAGTAGTTATTACAGCCCTCAGAAAGTAAAATCCAAGGAAGTTATATGCTGGGAACAAGAAGGAACAACAGTTGAGGTAATTTTCCATTGACAGGGCTTTTTTGATACATTATAAGTAATGTACCAAATAGTTGCCGATAAAATATTTTTTAATTATTGCATTCCTGATTTTTCATATTCTGTCATACTAGATGTGTTTATTGTAATAGTCATGTAGATATTAACTCTCTAAACTTCTGTGCTGTAGTGGTTGGACACTACATCCGTTCCTTTCAAGTGCCCTATATAATTGCTATTTATTAAAACTCTAAATATATCAACTAAGCATATTTTGCTTCGTTTTTGTCCATCTTCTCTATTTCTTGTGGAGTAGAAGGCTTAAAAATTTATCACATTTATTTTTTTTTTCTCGCTAGATCCTTATGAAAGGTGAACTTTTTTTTGATTGCCAAATTGGTTTTGTTGGTTGCCAAGCTATGTGCCTTAAAGGAATTATGGGAATTAAAGATTTTGAAGAGAATATGAATAGGAGTGATGAAGTGAGTATGTTGAAATATCGGTTGATTTGCTGAAAAAGCAATTCTGTTATCCTTTATTAAAATATTTCATAGTAAAAATTGAAAACTGCTGTTACCAATTGTGATTTTTGGATGTTACTGTGATATGGAAGTTAATGTCCATTATTTAGAGTTGAAAAGAGAAATATTTCAGATTGAGAAGAGGCAGATCATAAGACTTATTTTTTCTTTTTGGACAATAACCCATTGTTGCCTTTGTTGGCATACTTTGATTTTGTATAACTAATTAAAATACATTCGAAAATCTTTAAAAGTACTTAAATCAACAGAAGATTGGAAGGGGAAAAAATGGGAACACTGTAGACTGAAGATGGTAGAAATGTGGTGCAAATACTGAATGAGTGTCTTACCTCACTTTTCAGTAAGTTTGAGAGCAATATGAGGTGAAGGAGTTAGACAGTATTAATTTTTGTATTTTAAATAGATGTAAGTCTTCAATTGCTTAAGACAGAATCCAGTATCCTTATGAACTACTTAAAAAATATTTAAGGAAGGGTTGAATGAAATTCTAAATTCAATAATGATGATTTTTAGTTGAACTGTAGATAGAATAGTGCCCTGAACTATTGGAGAACAGCAACTATTATGTATGTTTAAATAAGAACGAATAATGCAGCCAAGAGGAGACCTGTTAACTTGATGTTAGTGCCTTGTGAAGTCTTGGGAAGTATTTTAAAGATACTAAAGAGAGAATTAAGAATATGAAAGAAAAATTAAGAATATGAAAGAAAATAGCAAGTGCCTATATTTATGTCAAATATCTCCTAATCTGGGAAATCATATGCTGTACTATGGTAGGTATGATGGGGAAGCTTCTTGTCTTTCCCCTGTGAGAGCATCATGGGTTGTCATCCATCTCAGGTGTTTGTGTATGCAGTGCGGAAAACATTAAAATATCCTTACACAGCTGCCAAGTATGATGTTGTTGGGATTTAGGGGATGCAGTGGGGTGCACTGCATGACTGGTGTGCTGCAGTGGATGCATATAGACTTTTCCAGAAAAAGAGGCTGGGGAAGCAAGAGTGAGCCAATTGTAAAAGTGCTATGCTGGCCTTGTTAAGGGCAAGGGAGATGTGGTTGGTGATGTGAGGGTGGACAGCCACTTTGTCTGTGGAAACTGAGATTGTCAGGTATAAAATCGTGAGAGAATTGATTTTTTTTTTAAACTGAGGTGGGTGAGTGAGCAAGAATTTCATGGAATCATAGAATATTCTGGGTTGGAATGGACCCAGAAAGAGCATCAAGTCCTGCTCTTACATGAATAGCCCATAAAGGGGTTGAACCCACAACTGTGGCGTTATTAGCACCATGCTCTGATCAACTGTGCTAATTTCTTTTAGGTTAGTTAATAAGGGACATTTGGGGTTTTATTCTTACTCATTTTTCTGCCACTCTCTAGTGTAATCCATGCTTTATGACAGTGGTGGTGATATTACTTGCCTGTTGTCTGTGTACTGCTACGGTTGTGGGATTGTGCCTTTCATAAAGGTTCTGGCTCTGCCTGTGATCGAGCATAGATAGTTGGAAAAAATAAATCTCCTAAATAGTTTTTTGGATTACTAACTCTTGTTAGGAAAGTTGTATTGATTTTAGAAGGATAGAAGTCTGGGAGAAGGCATGTTAAAATATAGATGAATAAAGAATGGCAGTGAGGTCATACGTGGAAATAACTGATTGTCTTGAAGAGGATAGATACAGCATCTGAAAGGATTGGTCAGCCAGAAATGGAGTATGCAGTGACAAGTTTGCGTACACTGAAGAGGATGGGGCAGGATTTGGAGCAACGATGATCTGAGGTTATTTGCTGTTAAAATGCAGCTAATATGTTCTGTATCATGAATTGTATAATACTCATTAGCTCAGGCCATTTTTATTGATTTGAAAATGGGGAAGGAGTGGACAGGAACTTGTGTTATACGAATGGAGTTAATTTGATTGTTTTATCTTCGTTCCTAATGGCATGTGTTCTTGAGGGGTCCTCCTCTGTGTGTGTTATTTGTGTGTCATGACAGGATTGAAACTGCTCTATTAACCTGACTGTGAATTTTTTTTTCCTCCCCTGCCTTACTTTCCACTGCGTCATGAAGGAAGCATGCTTCTTTAATTGTGGAGAAAATTTGAGCACCAAAGGAATGACATACCTTACCAATTCACTGTTTGATTACAGAAGTCCAGAAAATAATAGTATTCGTGCAGAATTCATATTGGATGCAGCTCATCATAAGGTCAGAGAATTACATTTTTCTTATATAAAAATTTCCAATGCACTCTGATGGATTTCTTATAATTATTTAGACCTGTATACTATTAGAGGACTGAATTCTCTTTACTTTTTCACGTTTAACTGAATCTTACTGTGTAGTTGGCAAAAAAAAAGTAAATCTGTTTGTGTTAAAAAAAATGACACCCACAAAAACCGAGCCAAAAGAAGATCCAAACTGAAAAAACATGTCCAGAAGAAACCTCAAACTCCCCTCTTGCCCCAAAAACTGAATTAATGTCATAGTTTCCAAAAGCAGTAACCACAGAACATTTTAAGAGGAAAAGCGATGTATGAGAGAATACTACCAAAAAGTCAAGCTTTACCAGCACATATTTTAAACCCAGACAGTAAGTAGTCTCTGGTCTTCAAACTAGCAAGTGCTGTCGGATTTGGACAGTGTTAATTTTATCGTTTGTGTCCTATATTTGTCTTCTTAGAGATAATTTTGCTGATTCTGCCTTTTGTGGAGACACATTTTCAGTCACCTCTGGTCTCTGTTGTTGTAAATTGTGCAGTAAAATTCTATTCCCTGGTTGTCAGCAATTATTAAAGACTAGTTGCAATGACCAAGGTGGTCCTTTGCAGGTGTGTTCATAGGTGGAGGTCTGTGCTGTTTATTGTACAGGTAAGCCATTTACAATTTGGAACGTATCTAATTTGCTTTTAATTTAAATTTTACTATTTTCACCTTTTTAGTATTATTGATGGAATGTAACCCTGAAGAATCACATGACAAAATTAAATTAATGAAATCACAAGTGCTTAAATTCAGACTTTTCCCATAGTGTGTTTTAGTTTTAAGCTTTTCTCTGTCTTTGGTCTGTCGTTGATGCTTTTATGATTTGCCTGTTTTTTTGGCAAGAGAGGAAGCAAATTTTCTGTGTAATTTATTGTATTATGTATAAATTCCAATGTTGGCATAAAGTCTTGATAGGTTTCCTACTGTTGAATGATAAAACCACAATATTCCTTGAATAACAAAGCCAAATTGAATGAGCTGAAGTTTTCAGTGTATTTAATTAGGTTGATGTGTTGCATGTAAGAGGTCAAATGAAGAATATTTACTTCATTGAAGGTACTAATTGACTAGATGTTATTGATGAATTGGTCATCATGTCCACAGGAATTATGGATGTGCATTTGTGTGGCCTCAAATGGAAGTTACATTACCTATCAGAAAGGTGAATTCTTTCAGATGACCTCTGTCCTTTGCTTTGATAAGCCTTTCCCTGTGTTGATGCACAAGTCCAAACATGAATATATCTCTCTAATACCAGTCTATCAGTTGGTAGTCTCAAGAATCTTTCCTTATACAACATTTTCTTTGTTTGCTTTGCTTTGTTGGTAGGAGACGTACACAGAGATAGCTGGAATGCAGAGGTTTGGGGCTTTCTACATGGATTACTTGTACACAATGGAAAGCTCCAGTGGCAAAGGTAGCTTTTTCTTTCCTTTGTTTACCCTGATAAATAATAGAAACAAAGACTTTTCATGCCCAGATGGTCCTTGACCAGCTGTCCTCTAACTTACCTTAGATTTGCCATCAGGATCATCATTAAAATGCTTTCATCTTCATTGATGTCTTTCCGAGGTTAGTTGTTTTGGTTAGCTGTTGACTGTTGGTATTCTTCCTTTTTTATTTTTCTTTTCCTGCATAAGTAATCATAATGATATTTTTTATAGCCAGTTGCTAAACGGAAAGTAATTATTTTGTAGCAGTGGAGGGATTCATAAAGTATGATGTCTTTTTTTTTTTTTAGTTGTTTTTTTTTACTTTGCATGTAAAAAAATATCTTTTGAGAAACCCTGGTTGAAGAATGAGATTGATCATATACTTAGCATAGAAGATGAAAAGGACTGGTTTTTTTTTTTTCTATGAAGAAAAANATTGACTTTGCATGTAAAAAAATATCTTTTGAGAAACCCTGGTTGGAGAATGAGATTGATCATATACTTGGCATAGAAGATGAAAAGTACTGGGTTTTTTTTTTTTCTATGAAGAAAAATGCAAGGATGCAAGATTGTGTAAAGAATTATCTTTAAAAATATGTATCTAAACAATTTGATGAACAAATATTAGCCTAAACCATGTGCACATAGATATTGGCCAATTCTAAATAATTTTTGAGATTTCTATCAATTCTCTTCTAAGTCTGAGAAGTGGATTTAATGAAGTAAGTATATCTACTTTTGTAGTGTCACAAAAGCTGGGACAAAGGGGTTAATCTATCAGCAAGTAATGTGTTTATCTTTTTACACATACGTTCTTACCATTAATTGTGATATAATTTCCCCCTCATTCCTCAGTGGGCTGTCATCTTCAGCTGCTGCTCTGCACTTTTATTGTCAAATTAATAATACTTTCTTCCCCATCTGTGTATTTATTACTGTGAATACTATTTCTTTGGATATCTGTTGGGAACTTCTTGTTATTTTGTAACTGAACATTTGTCTGTCCTTGCTACATCGTCCAGCTCATCTGGGTTTTTTTTTTTGCGTTTCTGTGTAAGAGAAATCACAACTCCTAATGTTCTGTTTTCTTGACATGGTGAACATTAAGTCTAAAAGTAGTAGGAAAGAAACTTCCAGTTTCCTGAGAGAATGGATCATGAAAAACTTAAAAAAATAAGTAAATAATGCTGTTGCCTTGAGCAGTAGAGGCATGCACCAGGAAATGTAACAGTTCTTTCCTGACTGAGGCTTTCCTCTGTGCCATGAGTGTGGTGTGAAGCTCTGAAAATATACAATTAAGTCAGGCTTCTACTGCAGACTTCTTCTGGTTTTATATCTATAAACTATATAAATGTTTAATTGCACATTGAATTCCTATGTAGAGAAGTTGAAAACATTGGGTAAGCCTTATCTCCTTTTTGAATCTTAGTATAGAAATTTAAATATGCACAGACTTATGTGCATTATGAAGAAAAATTGATTTTGTCAAGTATTTTGTCTTGTTTCTCTGAATGCATAAGGAATATTATGATCATATCTCTTCCTGACTTTTAACTAACCCTTTTCAGAAATTACTGAACTCAGAAACACTTTTTTCTTTTCCCCAGTGCCAGGCTACTCGTATTTTCTGACTGCATTTTTCCCTCCTTAGCTTCTCCTCTTTTTTCTCTTCCAGAATGCTTTCTCAGAGCCTTGGCTTCTATTTTCTCCATCAGTCACTAGAAAAACACCTCACAAAATGTAGCTTGGCTTCTTATCAAGTCATGCTGTGTGCTTTTATTTCGGTATTACTCCTTTAATTTCAGCAACCTGGCTATGTAAAAGAATGGAATAATTAATTTTTAATTTGTTTAAATGGTTGTTGTTTCTCCAGCTCCAAGAACTTAATCTTGAATTTTCAGATAGTTTTGTTCCTCAGAAAAGCAAATGTGATGCTTTCTGCTAGTTGTTTTCTAGCTGATTTTTCCATATTGTGGGTTAAATGCATAGTTGTTAAATAGAATATAAACAAATAGGTGTAAAATACGTATTTAAGATGAAGGTATAAATATGTTAAGATTTTGAAAACAATATGAATCTGCTGCATTTTTAATGTGTTGTTTATATGAAAGTTTGCGTTTTACTTTTTCTTATTTTGGTATAACTGTTTGTAGTTACAATTAGTGCGTACCACATCCCATAAAAAAACTAACCCAGCTTAAGTCATAGGAGGCAGTTACTGTGATTGTAAGATTTTTATCTGTCAAAGCAATTTTAGTTTGACACATTCTTTGCACCTTTAACCTTTCCTGAAGCATAGGATTACTGATTAAACCACAAGTGCCTCCTGGATAACATTAACTCTCAGGAGTTTAATCTGTCACTTACAGAAGTGCATTAATCAATTTCAGTATTTTGAACGAAAGCAAGATAGTCATGCACAGTAGTCTTGTTTTGAAATTCTGTCTATCTTCTCTTTCCTTTATTTTTCTGGTTTTTTGCTTCGTGTTTCAGTGCAAAACAATTTCCCTGAAGCATTACTTAGCCTTGTCAGTTCCTTGATCACTGATTTGCATGTCCTACAGACCTAGCAGGGTGTGCTGTTGAAGTTACCTTTTGTTTGTAACGTGTACCTCTCTACTTTGCTGGCAAGTTTACTGTGCAGCACTCATTTTGATATTTTTTGTCTGTTAGAATTAGACATATGATTTACAGAGAGCTTGAAAACTCAGTGATTGAAAATGGTTTTTCTTTGTGTATCTGTGAAGTTTCAAGTCACCTGTGATCAGCTACTTTTGTAGAACCAACAGATTTTGTATCCCATTCTCTTTGCACTTAGCTGGAATTAAATGGAGCTGTTCCAGAAAGTGGTTTGTATCAATTCTGTCACTTATATGTCTTATTCATATACATACAATATATACAAGCAAGTCTTTTTTTTCCTCTTTGAAAAGGTAGGCTGTACTACTTCTGGCCTTATTATTTTTGGACTTAGTATTTTTTATATGATGTTACGGTTTTTTGCACTTTTTGGTAGTGTTCTTCTGAACTGAATACCGTGTAGAATCAGAAGGATAAAAGTATGTATGTTAACTGCCTGTAAAATAAATGCAGAAGTCTGTATGCTAGGTTTCAAAAAAACCTTTTTCGGGATTTATTCAAAAGGTTGTAACTCAATTCCAGCTGAAGATTTCAATAGGTTTTATCAGGTAGTATCCTTCTGTCCTTTTATCCTTCTTTTATTGTTCTTTTTCTTCTCAGAAGAACAACAAACCAAGGAAAGCAGAGGCTAGAAATGTTCTCACTGTCGATTTCTGTTGGGCTTTTAAGGATAAAGTTAATTCTTCTGCCGAGTGTATAAGCCTGTAAAGGCCTGCAGAGCATTAGGCCAGCTGTGCATCAAATTTGGCATAGTCTCAGTTTATTTGAGGACGTTTTTCCTCACCAGTGCTTAGAAGCAGCAATGTTTTATGGAGTATGATTTAAACATAAGGGAAATAAACCCCTATCCTTGCTTCCTTTTCCACCAAGCTCAACTTCCCTCAATATAAAGACTGTTTTGAATGAGTGCAGTTAGAAGAGTTCAGTAAAGGAGAGGGACAGAAGGGTAAATGACCGAGTTTCTCTTGGGCAACCATAAATCATAGAGTTGTTAAGGTTGGAAAAGAACTCTTAGGTCATTGAGTCCAACCGTTACTCCAGCACTGCCATGTTCACCACTAAACTGTGTCTCCAAGTGCCACATTCGTGTGTATTTTTTGAACACTTCCAGGGATGGTGGTCACAATGCTTCCCTTGACACCTTGTGCCAATGCCTGTAGCCAATTTCAGTGAAGAAATTTTCCCCAATATCCAATATAAACCTCCCCTGGTACAACTTGAGGCCTCCCATCCTGTAACTTCTTACTTGGGAGAAGAGACTGGCCTCCTGCCCTTGCTACACCCTCCTTCCAGGTAGATGTAGTGAGCAGCAATGTCTTCCCTGAGCTCCTTTGCTGCAGGCTAAACAACCCCAGCACCTTCAGTTGCTCCTCATAAGTATTGTGCTCCAGGCCCTTCACCAGCTCCATTGCCCTTCTGTAGTCTCAGAATTCATTTAATGTTGATGCTTACTTTGTCAGACTGTTCATGTATGTAGTGGTCAGCAAGATGTTTAATGTTTAGTGCTTGTGTTAAAGCAATGAAGACACTTTCAAAGTGATGATCTATTAGGAAAAAAAATCAGAGTGGAGTTCTGCAAACTAAGTGTGTTAGAGGGATAGGGGTATATTTTTACAAGTCCTATGTGACAGGAAAACTTGAGCTTCTGAAATCTGCATGATTTAAGTGAAGAATTTCCATGAAGTATGTTTAGAGAAATAGTCATGCTGTTTGGTAGCTGATGAGTAGCCTGTATACAGTGAATGTGTGATTTTGGTCTACCTTATTACTCTGCTAAACTACTCTTTTATCTCTGCTGGCTCTTAAAAAAAACAGTCTGAGACATAATGATAAAAGAAATTTTCTTTCTTGCTGCCTATGCATCAGTGAATGATGGTAAATGTGAATGGAAGGAAAGGTTTATCTTGTTTGTCAGTCTGGTTCTTCTAGCCTTGTCAAGGCAGCTAACCTTTCAAGGGCCCAGATCTGTCATGTGTCTTTGCAGCTCACCTTTTCCTTGATTGTTAGGGATGGATGTCTTTGTGACAAGCTGTAGAAAGTTTTGAACACCATGGCTGTCACTGACTTGGGGGGTTAAGTTGCCATAGAAGTTTAGACACCTCCAAAGAGTCCCAAATTTGAGAAATATGGAGTTTGTGGAAGGGTTCCTAAGTTGTACTCTGCTTGGAGGCAAGGCAGAAATTTGCCCTGTTTGCTCTGCGTTTACTGGGGTAATTTTGTTAAAACCTGTTAAACCAGTCATTGTATATTTGTGTGTTACATTTGCCTTGTTATATTTTTCTATATATTTATAAGTCTTTGATCACAGAATTTGAAACAGAAGTAGCTGATAAAAAATGTTGCTATGTCCAATTGTTTTGTGTAACTTTTTATAAAACTTCTTGCAGTTTCTGGGAATCAGCAAGACCTTTCTTCAGTAAAGAGTGAAGATTTTGGAAATGTTCAGGAGATGTCTACAAAAAGCCTCATTGTGGGTCCACTCAATCTTCGCCTGGATAGCAGCGCAGTACACCGGATAATGAAAATGATAGTTTGTGCTCTGGAACATGAGTATGAACCATACAGCAAAACTAAGCCAGGTTTGCTCCTATTGCATGTACCCAAATATACCGAATTAAACCAGACTCCATTTAGTGCTCTTGAAGGTGCAGCTTTCAAATAGTTGGAACTCCAAACCACTTCAGGATTTTATGAATCCGAAGAGCAAAATGTAAAATAAAGATAAAATTAATTACAATATCCCCATCAGTGTCGGATATACTCTGAGATAATTTCAGACACTTTGAAAGCCCTTTGTTTTAATCATAAGCCTCATGTTGAGTAAGAATAGCTTATTTCATTGTCTACTCTAGCTTAATTTTGGAGTCTTAGGGAAGAAAGCATTCCTACTGGTATTTATTAGTTCACAATAATAGTCATACAGGATGAAAATGCATGGGAACAAGTTATGGTAAACTGTTAAGATGAGTTTCTGAGAGCAATACAGATTTCAAGTAGGGAAAATCCAGTTAGTATTGCATTTAGCCTTAGGTAGAACCAGTGTGGAATAACATTATTAACTATGAAGGGGTGGGGGGGAGCTTTGCACTTTTTGCTAGTCCCTAGGCATTTCTAAAACGTAACTGTAGGGCACATTTTATATATTTTAGTGAAACATATGAAATCCTGATTTATTGTAGATATTATGGATGGAAATAGAACTATGCCAAGCTCGGAAGAAATAGCATCACTGGAGGAATACATTCCCACTAGACTTACAACATTCACTGTTCTTAAGTGTACAGTTATAATCCCTGTGGCAGAATTCAATTTACTGGACCACTTGCTTCCCATAATCATGGGTGAGAAGGTATGTATGCTCTGATAATTTTTCAGTTCTTTATATCAGCATGGGCTGTTCAATATATATATATATGTATTCTTACTGGCCTGTTATTCCATGTGCTGGAGGTATCACTGAATTCTGGATTAGTTTGGTGCCCATGAGCCTTAACTTCAGATATCTAAAAGGAGTGGTATCTGACTAGTGAGACTTGGAAACTGAAGGTGTTGTGCATGTATAGGAAAAACACTTTTGAATAAAAAAGATTTTAAAGCATCAAGCAAATCAAAAAGCGGTTGCTCTGATCTTTTGATCAGAAGAGTACCTGTTTTGGAGCTCTTTGCAAGCTTGGTAAAGTGTGAAATCTTTTAATACGTAGGCTGAATAGAGACTACATAGATGTTAACATCCAGCTCTGTGTGTGCTAGTTCCAGACAGGATGTCAGCAGGACTTGGGCGTTTAACTGCTGAATGACTAACTCAGAGAAAGAGAAATTTCCTAACAGCATTTGTTTTATCTTTTGGATATGTATAGTATAATGCCAGCTAGAGAATCCTATACTGGTTTTGTTCTTATAGGTCTCCTTCTTCAATGCACAAAGCTGAGGTACTGGGGATAAATCTGTGGCTTGTAGTTAAGACTCGCAGTAGGTTTATCTCTCATGCCAGAGGCTGGAAGGTGTTTTATGGATAAGGGAAGAATAGCAAACCCCATCAATTCTTGAGTTAAATTTCTAGGAATTTTTGTCCAATATTTTATCTGATAGGCTGAGAGAGCTGTGGTAGCTCATCCCAAAGAAGAAAATGCTTCTAGGAGATCTCATTGTGGCCTTTCAGTGCCTGAAGGGGGCTTCTAAAGAGGAGGGAGAGGGAATTTTGTTCCGGTAGGTAATGACAGAAAAAGGGGCAATGGTTTTAAACTAAAGGAGATCAGATTTAGTTTAGATGTTAAGAAGAAATTCTTTATTCAGAGGATGGTGAAACACTGAAACAGGTTGCTCAGAAGGGCTTTTTCCTTTTCAGCACTTTTTAATACATTGCACTGAGTAGTGCAATGGCTTGTGGTGCTTTTCACCTTATGGGCATGGGCAGGTGGTATCTTTATAATGGGAGAACAGTCCCATGTTTGTTGTAGGTTTGAGGCAAAGAAGTTGAATTCCAGTGAACTTTTTGGTGGGTGTACTCATTACCTGGAGTCTCAATTTACATTTCTTGAATGAAGCCAAGCATATTTAAAGTAATGATTTTGAATTTTAGATTGAAAATCATATATGCGTCAACTTATTGTCCTGTTTTGATGCATATTTAATAAAATTTTGAGATTTGTAGTGTAATTTGGATTGGAAGAGATGTTTGGAGGTGTTCTACAGGAGTTCAATGTCCTGGTCAAAGCAAGAGCAGGTTGCTCCATGGGTTGTTCTGTCAAGTGCTGAATTAGCACCTCTTCTGTCTCGCTGTTCTCTGTACCCTCCCAGTAGGTCGCAGTAGACAGCAGTAGGATCCTTCTCTGGCCTTCTCCAGGCTGAAGGACTTCAGTTGTCTCTGTTTCTCTTGAGAGAGAGCTCATGTGCTCCAACCCCATATCCACTTTGTTTCCAACGAACTTATTCTGCTGTGCCCATGTCCAACCTGTGCTGGATGCAGTACTCCATTTTAATGGATACTATAAAAAATAGACTTGGGTGTCTAAAATTGTAGTATTTATTTTCTATCAAATGGCATCTTCTTTTGCCGAGATACTTGGCATGACTGTGAATACATAAAAGATGACAGTGTAAAGGCTAGATCAGCACGAGATTATTACAGTGATAGTGCTTTGGAGTGATAAAGAGGTAAACAAATATTTTATAGGACGAAATATTTTGACTTTGCCTTAGCCAGCTGCCAGATGCTTATCCAGCTGTTCTCACTCTCTCTTCTCAACAGAGCAGGGGAGAGAGAATGGGACTGGTCAGGGTAAAGGGGAGATCACTTACCAATTACCAGTATGAACAAAACAAACTTGACTTGGGGCAATTAATTTAACTTACTGCTAAGAATCCAAATAATATATATCCTCTATCCCCCTTTTTTCCTCAGACTCAATTTCACCCTGTCGTTCCCTGACTCTTCTACCTCACACCCCACAACAGAGGGGAATGGAAAATGGGAGATAGGGGTCCATCTGGAACAGCTGGTCTCTGCCATTCCCTCATTCTCGCACTGTGCAAGTCCTTCCTGCAGGCTGCAGTCCTTGAGGGAAGATCTGCTCCAGCATGGGCTCTCCTCAAGGCTGCAGTGCTCTTCTGAGCGTATCCACCTGCTCCAGCACGGGGACCTTCATGGGCTGCAGTGTGGATGTCTGCTTTTGTGTTTTTTCCTTCAGGGGCTGCAAGAGAATCTCTGCTCTGGTGCCTGGAGCACCACTGCCTCCCCTCTTTCTCTGACCTTGCTTTTCATATTGCTGTTTTTCACTTCTTCTCCAAGTCTTTGCAGCCTGTGTGGTGATTTTGCCCATTCTTAAATCTGTCTGCACAGAGGTGGTCCCAGTTTGGCTTAGCAGCTCAGCTGTGCCTTGTGGTGGGGCTGTTGCAGCACTGGCTGGAACAGGCTGAACCTGTCCTGGGACAGCCCCTGGTGTCCCCCTCACGGAGGCTGCTGCTGCACCGCCGGCACCCGGACACCTGCACCCAAGACAATTCTTGATAAAAAGTTGATTATTTAAACTTCAAAGAAAATATTTTGGAAAGATTTGAGGATTCATAGTATAATGAATGGTATCTGTGGTATCTGTGCATGCCCTATTACATGTAGGTTTGCTTGAGAGTTTAGGTAAGAACATCCAGATGTGATAAATAATACATCCATAATAGAATTATTACATGATTTTTTCCCCCTGCCCTAGAACTTAGGTGGATTGTTAAATGCTGCAAGTTTCCAGCCTCTGCGGCCTCTACCTTCCATCCGAATTTTGGTGGATAAGGTTAACCTGGAGCACTCAGTGCCGATGTATGCTGAGCAACTGGTGCATGTGGTCAGCAGCCTTGGCCAGCCATCCGACAACCTGCTTCACTACTGTTACTCACACTGCTATCTGAAGGTAAATGAGGGCTTGAGATGTGTTTCCTACTGCAGTGTGCTGAGAAAAAGATCGTATATGTATAGTTAATCCTAAGTGTTAGCAGGTTTCCTGTAAGAATGTTTTCAGCTAATCTAAAAGGCTATAGAGTAAACACATTTCACAGAACGTTGTTTGGGATTGCTGCTTCTGACTTGAGCCAAGTGTTTTGTAATATGCACAGAGAACTTCATATGAGGAAACTGCAAACTGAAGCCCCAAGGTCCTAGGGACAAGATCAAAATAATTCAGAAAGAAACCTTTTTCCTCATCCGATATAATGCTCCCGTGATCTGTAGGTTGCTGCAAAATACACTTAAAACCTTAATGGGATATTAGAGGAAAAGCCATCACTACTAATAGTATTGATAGAGCAAACCATCATAGTGAAGATATGCAATCAAAAACTGCTAACTTCAATTAAATTGTTTTTCGTTATAAGAGAAGAGATCTCTGAATGTTCTCAATTAAAGATGCATTATGTGAGAGGACTCTTATTGTGAGGCTGGGGGATGCCTAAGATATGGAAAACTGTTTTGAGATGGTTCAGTTGCCACCTGCTCTGAGGAAGAGTTTTAAAGCAGGCCTTTCCAGCCTTTTAGGATGTGCTTAGGCAGTTTGAAACCTTTTGGATGGTACTAAAATATAAATATTTAATACTGTTACTGTTAATTTTTCTCAATTTCTCAGTTACCTGTTCACTTCCATGCTGATATTTTAGTAAGAATTTAATTATTTAAAGCTTTATTATCTACATGCAAGAAGCCGTGTTTCAGAATTGCATGGCAAGCTTTCAGTTTTCTGAGTGACATGTTTACCTTCTGTCACATTTAAAGTCATTGGAATTGCAGTGCTGCAAGCCATCTTTATGTTTTTCAGTTTGAGAGGATTTTTTTTCTCTTCAGGAAACTTCTTAGTAGCAAAATTTGGACATTAGCTTTGAGTTTTAAAGCGTTTGTTTGCTAGCTTTAATAGTGGCTGAGGTGTTCTGTTCTTGTGAATGGTGCTAAAGCATGTTAAAAGGCAACTCTACAACAGTTTGTTTGCCATTTTGAACAGGGAAAAATTACAAAGAATTCTTGTGATCAATCTTTCTTTAGCCAGGCTCTTACTACAGAAAGAAAGCTTCGAAGGGAAGCTTCTGATTTCTATATATACCACTCTTTTATACCAGTGTTGTTTTAATTACTCAAAGTGATTTTACTTTATATGAAAGGCAGTATGTAATCTGCAGGTTTAAAGGATATAGACTAAAGTATTTGAATTGAAGAATTGTAATTCAGCATTTTTTAAAATTCAGCAGACTATAGTTAACACTTTTTGAGCGAAGAAAATATTTTTACATGTATTTCTAGGGCATTATTTGACGTAGATATTCTGTAGCTATATTTATGTTTGGGGAGAATGAATTATCTAAAAATAATAACACAATTTATTTAATATTTACTGAGTATATTTAAAAATACATATGTTATAAAATATCTTGAAAATAATCTAATAATGTGATAATATACCATTTGACCAATTGAATTTGTTCCAGATATTTGGTTTTCAAGCAGCACTGACTTCTTTGGACAGTAAAGGACTATACTGCATCCCTGTTCCAGTTATCCCCTCATTCAGTACTGCTGTTTATGGCAAGCTGATCAAGTTCCCCAAATATTGGTGAGCATTAAGCCTGTACAGTGTGTTTAAGTTATGTGCACAATTACTTTTGCATTTTTTATGAGTGATTTAAAAACGCCAAGCTTCGTATATATCTGTAAACTTCTCTGTCTCCTCTATCATATTCTGCTATTATATCTGTTACCATTCATGGGTTTCTTTGTAAGGGTAGCTGTCAATAAACATTTTAGCCCCTTGTTTGGCTCAGAGAACTGGAGCATGGTGCTAATAATGCCAAGGTCATGGGTTCAATCCCTGTATGGGCCAGTCACTAAAGATCAGTGACTCTTGTGGGTCCCTTCCAGCTCTGCATATTCTGTGATACAGAAGCCCTGTGGTAAATGGCTTTCTTGTAGATCTTGTAGGTTTCTGGAACCAGTTACCATTCTTTCTTGAGCTGATACAAAACCTGAAGTTCCATACTGATGGCAAGCTTGATTTTTTTTTAACTGAATAGGTCAGCTTTTCCTTTCTATAAACTCAGCCAAATAAAAAAGCAACATACTGGGGGGTAAAACCCCCAAACATCCCAAACTCAGTGTTTCTACTATACTTTTATTTGTTTCTCATTACAGTTGGAAGTGTTTCAACATTGTGATGAGATATTTGAACTATTTGTAGTAGTTCAGATGTTAAATACAAGTATTTTTCTTCTGAAAACAGTTCTGTACTTTATTATGAAATGTGCTATATAATTTTTTTTAGACTTAAATGCCATGGATTTTCAGTATTTAAATTTATCTCTACAGTTCAAATCATGTGATCATAAATGTCAGTGTGTAATAGTTTATATTAATTGGTTGCATTTTGCTAAAACTATTTTCAGGAAAATGCAGTTTGGCAATACTTTGGACAAGGTTTTAGTTTTCTTTATCCCTCATTTTGAGCAGTAGCTGTCTGTAATATTACTTTTATGTCTAAATGCATGCAAAAAAATTTTACACAAAGTGACAAGATAATAAAAAAACATGTTAATGGTTAAATACTTTGGCTTCAAGCATTCTGTTGTATAGCTGATTTTTAAGATACATTTCTTTGTGAAACCTTAATGGATTATACAAAGAAGTCTACATCTCCTTAGTGTCATGTAGAGAACATACTAATTTTTCTCTCGCAACCTGTGATACCATGTTAAATGTAAATGGGTTTTAACATTATCAGCACACCACCAGGTGGTAGCAGCCTAACTGACTTTGCCATATTTTCTATCAATAGTTTACAAAAGTATTAATGACTTCAAATTAATTGCTGTTGTGTTGTAAGTTTTTGCTAAAACATAAATGTTTCCAGGATACCCTATAATCAGCACTAATCAGAGTATTTCAGGACTTTAAAATTGACAACCTTTCCTTACATTATCTGACAATTAGCAGTAAGCTCTGGTTAGCAATCCTGGTTAGTAAACTGTAGGAATAAATTAGTGTTGAATGGCAAGCTTAAATTTCTTTACTATATTGTAAACCCCATGTTTAGTTGTGCAAAATCAAAAAAAAATATTTTAGAGATGAGTTTTTGAAGACATCTGTCATCTGACAAGTTAATGATATTCAAGTGCTGCTGCTTTCTCGTGAGTGTGCTTGTGCTTGCTGTGCTCCATCTCTTGCTGGCTCGCGCTTGGTTTCTTGTGCTTTTCCTCGTGCGCTGTTTCACACGTGCCCTCGCACTCTGTCTCGTGTTCCTGGTCTTGCCCTTGCATTCTCTGTCTTGTGCATTCGTGGATTCTCTCATGCAATTTGCCTCTCTTGCTTTCTTCGTTTCGTTCTTTTAAAAATGCATTGTATTACCATGCATGCGCTGCTGGAATGAGCTGTAGTTTTGGGGAGGGGAGGCAGGGGAATGGTCCTCCCTTAAAACAGCAAACCATCTATTGTCATTTATTAGGAGATGTTGTTCGACCAGCACTTACTGTGATACCATGGTCTAGTGTGTTTTGATAGTTTTCTCACTTTTTTCCTGTGATGTGATCTCTTTCTATGACTTATTTATTTATTTATTAATGAAATAAAAAACTTAAAAAAATGAACTTATTCCAACAATTTATCTAAACTAAGCAACACCAATTTGTGAGTAATAAAGTAGAAAAACAAATGAGTACAGCAGCAGCCTGGGTAAATGAAGTGTAGTTTGAAGTGAATAAAAGTCCAGATGAAACGCATCAAATAGCACTTCAGCTAAATCGAAATCAGCATGAGGACTGAGAGCTTCATTGAAGTCATGCAGTGAGTGAGAATTAGTCTGGTAGGATAACCTGGTAATGTCATTAAACTTAAATTCAGTCCTCCCTCCCAAATTATACCACCTGCTTTATTTGGATTTGTGGATTTCACATTCCACAGTTTCTTAAAGTACGCACATCTGATGCTGCATATGTTCTTCTATTTCTTCGTAGAAAATACATACCACAGACCATACCTTTTAAAAACAAAGACATTTTATGAACTGTTATGGAATCCCTTAGGTAGTATGTTTTGAGTTAGCAGTGAAAATCTCAGCTTTATTTCTGACATAAATCAGCAGAATAGGTTTCTTTTCTAGTTTCAATACAATAATCTCAAAATTACTGTTATATACAGTGTATAAAATACTGTAGTAATATTAATTTTTAAAAACTAGTTGATTTGACATTGGCAGGATGTTTTAACAGATAAAATTTCAGCAACGTGAGCCCAGTAAATTCCAGTAAATAACCGTAAACGGCCATAAAGTGCTGTTTTGTTTACCTATTAGATTGATGTCTCTTTTAATTTCAGTTAATACATTTTCTTCATATAAAAGAAATGTGCTCAAACTCACTAGTTAACTAAGTCTTGGACATCTTTTAAATTGCATAGCTAATCTGTTTTTATTGGAAAGTACAAACCATCTGGTCTTTTGTTTTTGTCAAGCATAACAAGATGCAAAATACAATGTTAATGTCAATATTTTACAACTGCTTTATGTAGTGTTGCATGCCAGATTGTAAAGCAGCTTCCAGAGCTTTCAGGAGTATGTCTAAAACCAACTGAGAATTAGCAGAATATGGTTCAAAGCCTAGAGTGAATGACAAGAATGTTTATTGCCAAACAGAAATCTTGAGAGGAATTAGCTGATTTTCTTTTATTCTTTTGGCTACAATGTCTGTGGTAACAGATGAGGTAATCTGGTGTGTGATTTGTGTAACAAATCTGGTGTGAGACACTTCAGTGTTATAACCCTCTATCACTTGTAAAATACCACTTCATTGTACTTCTGATGAATGCTAAATTATATTACAGAATAAAGATTGTTAATAGCCTTCCTTTTATTTTTCTGATATCTGATTGCTAGTGAAGTGTCCTCTGTGTATTTTCAGCTAGGTATCAGTCTAGTTATGTGTGTCATTTTGTTGCTTTTCTTAACCTGGCTTCTCTAAACAAGCGTTCCAGACTCTTGATTTTGTTTTTTTTTTTATCAGGTCTGCAGGGAGTTTTTTGCTTACTGTCTCTGCCTGTGACAGATTTTGAGACTCTGAGCTCTGGTAGAATAAGGATATAAGTGAGGATGACAACATTATCCCTGATTCCTTTCTATTCAGCTTCTTGGTCCTGTGGTCTACTTTCAAGAGATCTGTTTTCTTGATAGTGAGTCTCCTCTTTATTATTTGGAGACTAGAGCTGGTTTGCTGCCTTCAAGGTAGCACCAGTACAGAGTTGACTAATAGCTAGTCATGTTAAGTTTGAGTGTGTGAATTAACCTTTTATAAAGAGGTTGAGGGCCTGCTGGGTAAATTATTATCTATGTCATGGTCTGCCCTTGAATTATTAGAGAGTGCAGACCATTTAATTGATCTTGAATTTTTACTCTATCGGAACAAAAAGTCCTGAATAGAAACTTTCAGTTAGGTCTTGATAATTGTTGGTAAACAAAAAACAGTCTTTGAGATATTAAATAGATAGAATCTTTGCAGAAATTCTTTCTTTTGAGCAATTCTCTGCAGACTACCTTAAGAAATAAATTTTAGCTTAAATACATTTAGTGTGCTGATCTCCCTCAAGCTTCATCTTTCTGATGAAGGAGGATTTTTGGTAACAGGAGATTTGATTTGTCTTGGCATTGTAATTTCATTTCTTCAGTGTTTTTACTGAAGTGCTAATCATTATTGACAAAAGCTGGCAAAAGTTTAAAATTTGCTCTGCAGTTAAAGGCAGTCACATGTATCATATGCTGGGCACCTCAACTGTCCTGAGATCTGTCACTTGTTTTACTTGTGAAAGCTGTGAATTGCAGACCTGACATAGTTATTTTATTAATATGTGCACTTGCAGTTCTGAAAGATCACTTCAGAAGTTTACATGCAGTGTTCTTCACATGGAATAAATATGTGTATTTTCTGTAGGCTCTTTTTATGAACTCTTAAGAACATCTAAATAGCTTAGTTGCCCTTAATATTTCAACACAGATTTAACTGTAAAGGTAAACATTTACTGTATCCTTAGAATCTGCTACATTTAGAGTCCATTGGCAGAAAAGGTTATAACTGCCTTTTGGCTAGCTATTATACAAAGATTTTGAGAAATATACTCTGCCACCAACCTGAACATCAGCATTTTGTTTTCTTATCTAACTTCCTCACTTTTATTTTGATTTTGTTGCTGTGTAATTGTGAAATGGCTGCTTTGTACACACAATTTAGTTTCTAGCTCTAATATTACCATTACAAAACCTGAGGATTCTAATTCCCTCATTACTACTGTATAGGTTTTTGCTCAAACTTTTGTTATTGTGAAGGTGTTTGTATTTTTATATAGCTTTACTTCCATTTTCTTTCATCATGTGTCCCCTTACAAGGCAAACTTCTCTCTCTTAATAAAAGCCATGTACCTGGTATTCCATACAGTTGTATTCTTATTAACAGAATTCATTGTTAGACTCCTTACGCAATTGAATAAGGTCGTTATAAGTTCTACTCAGGATGTGCACCTGCTCATGTCTGCTTTAGGAGTCAACTTGTAAATACCGTGTGCATTTAATGGTATCCCCATGAATTGACAAGGATGAGAGCAAGGATGAGAGTCATATTGATCCACAAGCAGAGTGGTAGATGAAGATCTGGCTCCTTACACAGTAAGAAGTTACTTAGCAAGAGAGTTAGGTTCTGCTGACATGGCCTTTACCAACAAGGTGCTACTGTGATGACAGTAGGAGATTTTAGGATTTGCTGCTCACCAAGGAGAGGATTAAAAGTGTAGAGTGGAGGATCAGGTGAACTGTCTAGTTTTGCTAGTTTTTTGATCAAAACATCTTTGCAGGGCATGTCCAGTGGAGTAATCTGCTAAGAACTAGAAATCACAGTAGATTTGTGAGCTTGAGAGTCACGAGATGTAGCTGTCATGACATTCAGTGCAGTTGTCCTATTAAGAGGCAAGCAGATCCTACTGCCAGGTAACAGAGCCAGATATCCACGAACTGTGAGCATTAGATCATAAATCTAGGAAGTTTTCCAATAAATTGACACTTAGGTCTTGATTTTGCCAGCCTGTTTAATTGGCTAGTCCCAGTACATCAAGAGTAATGTCAATTTAGATTGAGTGTGGATTGCATTTCGCCTGGGCAGTTGAGGGGCATGCTCATTTCTTGGGTCAGAAGCAGAAACAGGTTGCAAACACATGAAACTCATTTTATAGCATTCAGTTGTGACTATTAGTTATGTCAGTAATTGTATTTAACTGCCAGATGAAAATTTGGGGTATTCTTTAAAACAGAAAAGAGCTGGGGTTGAATGCCTGAACAGATGCATTCAGTGTATGGGTCAGGAGAGTTTCAGCCAACTCAGCATTGTGCCAGTTGGATCTGGCACATGTTAAAACCTGTTTGAACTGTTGAGGTTCGCCGGTGATAGGGGCTGTGCAAAGCCAGAACACAACAGTCGTTCTCTTGGGTTCTGCAGAGGTGGTTGTGTGCCCCTTGTGTGGTCAGTCTGAGGAGTATGCTGGATTGCTTCAGCATTGTCTTCTTCTCTGCTGTTGCCTAGAAAAAGCATCAAAGAACATAATACTAAATCAGATGTTTAAAATAATTTATTGTTAGGTGGTTTTGGTAGGACATTAGGTGAGCAGTGAGTGACACTTTCGGAAGTTTGATTTACTGTGCATCTTAGTGTTTGTGGAGTAGGTATGTCAATATAGTGTAGCTTATTGTGAACAGCAATGTAGGTCGATTTAACAGCTTTAGCAGAAGGACTTTTCATTGATTTAGCATATCTTGCTTTATAAAAGTTCCAGGGGGTCACGCTTATTTATAAGGATGAAAGTGTTTGAAGAACTTGTGTGGAACATTTCTAATCTGCAGTGATGATAACATTTTAAGTTTCAACAAGAACATTTTGGGGCATTTTTTAACTGCACTGTTCTGGAAGGAGCTGTTGTTTGTTACCAAGAAAAGCACTTGGAACAGGAGGGGTTTTGCATTTTGAGTACATGACTAGCAGCTTGATTAGTGTAACAACAAATTAACTTCAGTTGCAAACCTCTAGTTTAATTTTTTTAAAAATCAAGTCCAGATCGAATGTTACTGTTCTCAGCAGATGTGGCAGGCAGCATTCAGCAGATCTGTTAAAAATGTACTTTTAATCAATGTAAATTAGAAGCAGTTGTATTGTTCCATATTGTCAATGAGGAGGAAATTCAACAGAGTTGACACTAAAGGGTAGTCATCAGGAGTGTTTCCAGTGTAGTTATTTAGACTAATTAATTGTCAAGTCTCTTCAGTGAAAGTAAATTAAGCTTATTAACTAATATCTGTCCAGGGAAAGTGATTACACATGGTGAATAGTTAATCCTGGATTTTGTAACTGTAGCCATCAGGATTTGCTGGCATTTACTAGAAACAGGCAAATGGTATTTCAAAATGTGAAGGATTTTCAGGGTTGAAGCTGCATTTTGGTTAGAGACTGGTGAAAGGTATTAAAAACCCAGTCTTATAGCTGAAATGCTGTTATATAGCAGCATAACTAAAAGAAAAACTGAATCCCTAATATATATTCCTTTTGCACTGGATGTGTTTAGAAATTCTGTTTCTCTTAGTGGTAACACTGTCTGTATAAAAGGGTCTGGTTATATTCTCTGCTATGATGCTTTACCCATGTAGACTCTGGCTAGAAAGATGCACTGGTGGCAGTTCTTCACACAAAGTTTGTCATTTGTTTCTTGAGAATTTTATTGGCAGCTTGGTGTCTTTTTTTTCTGCCTTTAAGTGTATCTGTGAATTATGAAGAGAAGTACAGTCTCTGGACTGGCATCTCTAGTGCTAAATAACACGTTGCTAGAAACCCATCTGTGATCCTGAGGCTTGCTGTTTTCTCGTGTCCCAGTCCATATACACATACCCACCTGTAGCTTTCCCTTCCACTCCCAAAAGGTGGGAAAAAATAAAATTAGATCTAAGAAGGCCGTATGGTGAGGCTTCAGACTGAGGACAGCTTCTGACATGCTTGGGCCCTTCAGCATTGTTTGAGAAAGTGCCAGCTGCCCTGGCCTGAAGCTGGCAGAGAGCAAGCAAACAGGTCAGCAGTATGCACAGCACAGACCGTTACTGGAGCCAGCACTCAGCCTCCATAGCTGGCAAACAGAGTTGCTTGAGATGTGCACCCTGAAGCTGGTGGTGGTGTCGTTCTGCTAGCCAGTCCCATTCAAATGTTGGTTATTACACAGATGCTGAAGAGCTGTGCTTTAGTGTTGCAGTTGCTCTCTTACTTTTCACCTCTTTCTTTGCATCGTATTTTCAAGGTAATGCCATGGGAGTTGATAGTATTCAAAGCACTGTTTTGAGAATTTGTAGTCATTAAATAGAACAACTTGAGGAAAAAAATGGCCTTTCATTCATTAGGATTAAAAATAATTCTACAGGGAACCATATTGGATTATTCACCTTGTTTATGAAATAATGCGCCTTCACCAAGGCTGTGTGCTTAAAGGCTTCTTGAATAAAGCTATACACTTATCAATTAAGCTATACAGAATTGCTGATTTTGTTTATCTTTTTATGGCTACCATGATTATGCACGTGGAGCACTGCCATGTTGCTGGCCGAGCTGTAGCGTATCCTTTGTTTGACTCTACAGAGCTTCACTCTCATGTGATCGGAATCACTTCCGCCTGAAGTGAGGTACCAGAAACCGAAGTCTTAAATTATGCACCTACTCTTACAAGCATGTTAATGTGACTCTCAGTTGAAGCTGATAACCATGATAAATGGTGACTGAAAACATTTTATTTTTAAAAAGCTGTAATTATCTTGACTCAAATAACCCAAATATAGAGGCTCATGTGGGTATTCAGTTGTCCATAATGCATTAGCATCTTTACTGCATCTGTGTTCATCTCTAGGTGCAAGAAACATGGTGTCCTGTGTCCAGTATTGTTTGTTTGTTGTATTCTCCTCATGCTTGTTCCCTCTGCAACCCAGAGGTGCTTTTTCTTTTCTACAG
This sequence comes from Oreocharis arfaki, assembly GCA_013398015.1. Lineage (NCBI taxonomy): Eukaryota > Metazoa > Chordata > Aves > Passeriformes > Paramythiidae > Oreocharis > Oreocharis arfaki. The sequence continues at coordinate 97,870 of VZRR01004312.1, forward strand.
GAATAGTCCTTCTCATAGATCAGGATCTCTTTGGTTCTAAGCTAAGTGTGTCTTTCCTTACACACAAACAATATGCATTTTCAGCGTTTTTCCTCAAGCACTTCTATCCTAGTTGTTTATAGGTTTATATGTTTTGTTGCTATTTCTTTAGCAATGCCTTTTAAAGGAAGTTGAAGTAACCTGTCAGGTGTACATACTGAGGAACTGTACTGAACAAGTACTGAGGTACGGTATTGAATGCGTGTAAACACTTGGATTTCCATTTGGGCCTGTATGTTTGGTAAATATTGTCTGGTTTTCGTTATGTATTAGTCTTCTAAAGGATACTAGCTCCCAGTTTCTGAACTAGATTTTTTAGCATGGCATGTTTTGGATGAGAACGTTAGAGGGCTGTTTGAGCAAACAACAAAAAAGAGAACAAGTCAAGTCAGGCTCAGGTGGGATATGAAGCTCTTAAACAGTAAACAATGAGAATAAAACCTGTTTATTGGGTTTGGAAATTATTACACCTGTTGCAGACACTTCCGATCTCAATGCAAGAAACGGAAAGGATTATGTTAGTTCAGACACCTGTACAAAAATTGTGGATTCATTTTTCAATTGGTCGGATTTTTTTTCCCATTATAGCATGTATATTTTTTTAAACAAAAGCCAATATGATTCGTTTCTTTGCTGATGTTTAACTATTTTTTTCTTTGAATTTAATGGCTGATTCCAAAATGAACAATTGAATAGAAGGAAATATTTGGTAAACATGATTAAAATATTTATTTGATAATGAAGAAATACCCATGGAGAATGTCAGAATTAAGAATATGACTTGTATTTCAAATGAGCAAATGGAAGTGGAACTTTTATGATGTTGCTGACTGTCTGTTGCTCTGAAAGTACTTGTATAACTTAGATTTTGCGTGCATGCTGGATGTGGCTGTGCACAGATACAATACAAGAAAATATCTTTTTGATATGTTTTATTGACAGTATCTTTTCTTCATTATGTGTCTATGTGATAATTTTGATGGTCTTGAAGACTCACTAGGGCTTGTGGAGTTTTTAATTAATTAAATAGATGTTATGAGACAGTGAATAAACCAAAATTAAACATAGGAAAACTATATCCATAGAATCTGCTTCCAAGTTTGTATTATTTTTGAGGAATGAATGGTTTAAAGTAATGGTGGAGCCAGTACTTAAAGATGGTAAATTTAGATTTAACAATAATTGTAGTCTTTGAAGTATAAAGTATTATGCATTTACTGAGATTTAATGTTTTGCTTTAAATAGCTTTTGATAGTCTTTAAAATTCTTTTGAGGTTGGTACTTAATGAGCCTACAAAATAATAATTTTAAAGTCTTTATACTCTTTCTGCAGTTATGCAGTATATACATGTGAACCATTAGCACACCTTGCCCATTCTTGTCCTTGCTGTTGAAGATGCCCTTGATCCATTCTTTGCTATATTAAAGGCTTTTCTGGTAATCACAAAACCAAAACATGCTTCCCTGTTTCCCACAACTTCTTTTTGATGCTGTAACTTCTTTCTTAAAGGATAGTGGAATTGGCTTCTGAGGTACTGTAAGGCAGGCACACAGTTAAGTCCTTTTATTTAGCAGCGAGGTTGGATTTAAAGGATCTCTCTTCCAACCCCAGTCATTGTGATTTACCTTTCTGGATTTGACAGAATTCAGATACAGAAGTACAGCTTTGTTTCTTTTGGTCTTCTATATTTTTTTTGTGGCATCTCCATTTAGAGCAATAATTTTGTTCAAATAGTGATTTTGTTTCACCAACGCAGACACGCACCTTCTTACTGCTCTGACTAGCTATAAAAAATTTGCCAGGATTTCAAGTAACCTTTTTTCTCTCAGTGTAAATGTCCTTTTTTCCACCAAAATATTTTATCTATTTATGAGAGGAAATAAACAGCATGCAAGAGTTTTTAGTAGAAGAAATTCACGGAAGCCCCCAAATCATGATCCGCTTACCTTTCTGGACAAATTTTTTTTCTGAGATCAGTTGTTAGTGTTTACTTGAAGTTGGGGTTGTGTTCAGCTCTTAAATCTTCAGCAAGGAATTTCAAGCTGTGGTAGTTCCCAAGAAGACCTTTGAACTGGGTTTGTCAGTGCAGTTTTCTTCACTGAGCACCAGCATGTTTGAGCCCTTCTGGCTCCCTGTTTTACCTGCTAATGGCAACCAAATGGTTCTGTGTGGCAGATTTAGAGGATTGATTTAATGGCTGTTTCTGCTGCTTCTGGGATTGTGTGAAGGGGGTAGGAGGAGAGGAAAAGGGAGAGGATGGGGTTACTTCCCTAGACAGCAAAGCAGGCTGCACTGTGGGAAGCCAGTTCCCCAAACCCTGAGCCACCTTGGTGTCTTCTGAGGTTGGATACACCGTAGTATCCAAAGCAGTGGTACTGGATTTACAAAAGCTATAAAAAAGAGTAATGTTTGCTTTGTTTTAATAAACACAAGTCTTTGTGGTTTGGAGGTTTATGGCCACTGGCAAGTTTTACCTGGTCACCTCTGGTGGTTTTAGTCATCTGCAGCTGTTTAGTTACAGCATCAGCAACTTTCAGCTGATTCCTTCTTGTCTCCCACCCGCAGCTAACATTTACCTACAAGATAAATGGTGATGGATAGCATTTAGTTTGGCATTGCTACTTTTTCACATAGGATCTCTTTCTCATGAAAAGATACAAGGCACAATTAAAATGTAGGTGTAAAAGTCCTCTGCTTTTCACATGATTGATTCCCTTTGTGCTGCCTTCATTAAGCCAGTGATTCCCTATTGAAAGTCCCTGCTTCTTTCCAGATTTGTTTCTGGCTTTTTTTTGCTTGTCATACGTTTTGATTTTTGGCCACTGTAATCAATACTGATTTTTCTCATGGTCTTTATATTTGGATCTTGTGGAACATAATGCAGCTAAATGTTATATCCCTTCCCTTGTTCTCACTAATACCTACCTCCATCAACAGGAGGATTCCTAGATCCAAGTAAAAAAGTTAGACCTTCTCACAGAAGTAAAGAAAGACTGGATGTATACAGTGTAAGTTATTAAAAACGTCCTGAATTCTTGTTGAGGGCATTCCATGAGGAAAGTTGCTTATCCTCTTTTTTTTTTTTTCAGACCTCCACCTCACACCTTGTGGAGTTCTGAAGATGCAGTTCTCTAAAGATGTAACTTTATGCATAATAAATTTTCCATGAGGAAAGTTGCTTATCCTCTTTTTTTTTTTTCGGACCTCCACCTCACACCTTGTGGAGTTCTGAAGATGCAGTTCTCTAAAGATGTAACTTTATGCATAATATATATGGTTTACACACATCAAACAACTTCAGTACATAAAGAAGACTGAGGTCTGCTTGCTATCTTCTCAGAGCAGGGAACTTGTAATTTTATTCTTTTATAGGTTGCTTGTATCACTTTAATGATTACTTCTGGAGACAAGTACTAACTAGTGCTTAGAAAAAAACCTTTTTGCGAAGAAAGAAATAGCAATTAGTCGCTGATGCCCACTTGCAATCTGATGGTAGTTCAGGTCCCTAGCATCTGTCCCATTGATGGGTCAGTAAGCTGAATTTGATCTAAACATCCTAAATATGTTTCTCTAATGCAGCTGCAGGTTTTACATGTTCCTTCATTGCACTTTCAGCAGCCACCTTAGTTTATCGTGTGTCCGAAAATAGGACTGAAAACCCCCAGTCCCTTGTTGGTGTCAGCAGATTGTTAGTTCAGATTTGTTGCATTTTGGGGCACATAGGCAATGACCTAGCTAGAAGTGATCATAGACTGCTTTCTTGCCTGCTTTCTGAAACATTTAATCCATGGGTAAAAAGACTCATCTGATGCTTAGTACGGCTCAAATCATGTTGGGGGAAATGAGAACTTTCTTACCTTCGCATTCCAGGTATTTGTTTTTTCTTGCATGCTTTCTTCTCATGGTGTCTCATAGCAGGTTGCAGTATAAGTCACTGTTTCTCACTTCTTGCTGCTTCACAAACCAGTATTATTATTTGCATGACAATCGTCATTTTTAATCTAACGGTTATAACTTTAATGTCCAGATGGGACAAAAATGAATAAAATTATTTTAAAAACAACCCACATTTAGAGCTTCTAACATGTCCAGAGTTGTGCATTCTTTGGTTAAAAAGGACTTTTTTTTTTAAAGTTTTCTTCCTTTTGGATGTATTTTGATTTTATGATTTTTTTTTCTTTCAATATGCATTGATTTTTTCTTTGCTGTATAAAGCTGAATTTTATTGTTCCATTAAAACACACACTGTACTGAGAATTGAGAATGGATAGCCTCTGTTCATTTTCTAAGCCATAGTAATGTTTGTGCTCTGCCCATATTGTTTTGTTTTCACAATTGTTTTAAGGAAATCTGTGGAGATTTTTTAAAAATTTTGCATATGACTGAAAACTTTGCAAAAGTTTTTTCATCACTGACGATTTGTATTTCAGAACTGATGTTAAAAAGTCTATACGAAAGTCTGTTTTAAAATGATAGCATTCTTCTTTTCTAATCCCATATATAAAATTTTCAGAAATACTGAGTTCATGTTTTGATTTACTGCAAAAAAGAAAAAATCGGTGAACCTTTAGGTTCATTGTTTTCTCCCTTGTAATAAATTGTACGATTAACAGTGTTTCCCACAAATAAGAGGCCAAGGCAGCTGCAGGTCTTGAAAATTCCCCCATGTAAGAGATGATATAAGATACCAGGCAGCCTTTAGTGAAGTCTATAGAAGAGCAGAAGTTTTGAAGACATCAGTCTTGGAGATGTTTTTGGAATGAAGTGTTCTAAAGCAAGTTTAGTTGTTTGGGGGGTTTTTTGTAGTAACTAACTTGGTCCTCTAGCATGAATAATTATATGTTGCTTTCTGAAAATTAAAAATTGTGTTAGTATATGTGGACATGTGATACGTTTGGGTTTTTTTGTGAATAGCCCGGACTTCAGTTTGGCATTTCAAACAATAATAGTTACATTTCCCTTCCTACATGTTTCCTTCAGAGGTTTGATATTTGTCATTAAGTATCTAGACATTGTTTCCTTTACAATAATAATAGTTACTTAAATGTTAAGGAAAAGGATCAAAACTTTTCATTTTTTTTAAGTTGATATGAAACATCAGATTAAGTAGAAGTACAGATTTGTTGTAAGTATGTAGATTAAGCCTTTGCTCATATCTTATAAACCCAGCATACACTTCCTGATTGCCTAAGAGGGATGGTGTGCAAATGCTGACTGAAATTATTTGGGCATTCAAATTTCTTTCAGGTACTTCAAAGGCACAATTGCTAGGTTGTAGTAGCAGGTTACTGGTTTTGTTATTTTGGAAAAAATGAACTAACCGTATTTTACTGTACAGGATATGAGTAATAACAAAAATCAAATTTTTTCAAACATTTTGCAGGTTCCAGCTTTGCAGTTGGGGACTCTGTATAAACCTTTGGACCCAGCTGTTCACCGCTATATTCTTTCAATCACTCTGAGGTGTTGATTTTACAAGAATGAGTTGCTGTTCCTAAAGTCTACAAACTGAAAATATTTCATAACAGGCCTGTGAACTTACATGGATTGGTTATATGGGTGCCTATGCATGCTGTATAATAAGGACCAATTCATGTTTTCGTTCAAAAACAGCAAAAAAACCTATTTTCTTTAATGGTATGCCAGATTTATTCAAATATTTCAGCAAGTCTGTATTACAGTTTGTCAGCAAACTGGGTACAACCAAAGTGTCTTTAAAAATCGTTTAATTAGGACAGATTCATTTTCACTCCATGCCACTACACAGCAAGACTTGCTTGTTCATATTTCCTTAAATTTATTCTGGAACTTGTCCAAGTTCAGCTTTAATGAGTAGCCTATCCTGCTAGTTACATTAGGATTTATTTTCCCCTAGAGAAGAGTGCTTGAATTGGTAGTTTTTTAACTTGTTCAGTTAAATGAACATATGTTCAGAACTGCATCTTAACTCTTGAGTGTAAAGACTTGAGAAATAATATTCCTGTTGTTGTTGCAGTTCTAAAATGCAGTTTAAGTAGTGGTTTTAGACCCAAACTATGTGCCACAACTTTTTTATTATGGTGAAGAGTTTTGATATGAAGTTGTTTAATGAAAATTTAATGATACAGTATAGAACCACAGATCTGGCTTGGTTTACTGAAAAAAAATTATTTGTTCTTGTATTTTCACTTATTACTTGAATATATCTCTTGAGTCATAAAACTTGGTTAAGTATAGGTCAATACCCTATTAATGATGTATTTTCTGTATTAACAGGTGCAGGTTGGTGGCAAACTTACATTTTAAGATCTTTTAAATGCATTGTTTGTTTTTCAAAACTATTATAATAAATCCTGAATTATAATTGTACTTTCATCACTAGCCGGGTCTAGTTAAAATTTCCTTAAGCAACATTTGCTGCACACATGGTACAATGCTTTCCTTGCCTTGATGTTTTTTTCTATAAAAAAGGATTTATTTTCAACTTCCCATTCCTACAAACTTATCTGAAAAGGACCAGAAGACTTTACTCCTATGGGATTGGTAAAGTACAGTAAGTGTAGAATTTGCATATTGTTAAAAAAATTCATATGCTGTTACTACTCCTAAGGGACCATTTTATGTGAAACTTTTAAGTTTTGAAAGTAGCATAGGTCAGTGCAGTAGCTGTAATATGTATTAGTCGAATAGTCAGACTTTTAAAGCAAAATCTTTTGCACTGCTGTATAATATGTGGTGATTGTCACAGTGCTTCAGTTTCCCTCTGAAATACATTAATTTGTTAACAAAAATGTGTTTAGATGGACTTTTTGCAGAGTCGTGTTCATTCTGCAGTTTGCTGAAAAATGTTTTCTACCTTCTTTGTTCCTTCCCAGTTTTATGTTAGGAAACCCATCTTTTGAAATATTCAGGTGCTTTGTTCTGAAATACTGAGTTTTAATCCTGCAAAACAGTATTCAGAAATAAGAGGGGGGAAATAGAGAGCGTGTTGTGTGAAAGGATAACAAAAGGAAAAAATACCAGAAAGGAAAAATGTAACAGTGCAGTCTTGTAATGAGATAAATAATAAAGGATTACAGTAAATGGCTTAAAAAAAGAAAGGAATACCAGGAAGCATTCTGATGTCACTGTGCATTACATTTCTTTCCAGGTAATGCCTGAAAAAGGTTTTGTAACATGCATATCTAGTTTTCCAACTTCAGTTCTGTGTAAAAGAAACAGGTTATGCTGTTTGTCTAATCTTAAGTTTTAAAATAAATTATTTCTAATGTATTCCATTTTGTTTCACAGGAATGGATTTTCATAAGTACAGAATTGCCTTTTATGTTGCTTTACTCATGCACACTTATCTTGCTTAAATTGATAAATTACTGATGTTGGATTTAAAGTCTAGGAAATTTTAGGCAAACAAGTTCAATTTCTAACATGGGGCGAACATCAGAAAAGGCTGTGGAATTGTAATCTCCACCTGTTCTTTTCACAATACCCAGAGCTTTTCTTCAAGTGGCTACAGGCATGTGTGTAGATTTGCACAGAGCATTTTTTGTGTATCTGAGGAGCTGAAACGGGACACATTTTTTACCTAATTGTATCCACAAGACAGTGATCATGTGTCCTCTTGTGCATTTGCGTGGTAGAAATGGTCAGAATATGTTCCAGGCTCTTTATTCCTTTTGGATGTCTGAGTCAAAGTGTTTTTCTTTAGTGGTGTTTTTTTTTAGTTTGTTTTGGTTTTTTAAACCAGGCAGCATCTGTCTGTATTTGACTGACTTAATACTGGTGTTATATTAAGCTTTTGTTTCATCTCTCCTTAAAGTAGTTCTAATTTTCAGACTAGGTAATCTTCTGATGTTTAGAAAAAATGCTTTTTTTAAAATGGATTTTTTACACCAGCTAATTTCAAATGTGTTCAGATGCATTCTTTTCTATGGTTTGTACTTTTTGTGAGAAGAGCATTGTCAGGAAAGGTTTGCAGTGTGTTTAAACTTCAAACTGAAAGGGGAGGAGCTTCAGGAGTTTTGTACAGATATTTTTTTCCCTTTTGGTGACCTGCTGTGCTGAAGCTGAAGAAGAGTCTGGAATGTGGTCTGGTCATGTACTCCAGAAAGATCTGTACTAGGCTGTCAGCAGATGAGGCAGGTGGGAAATGCACAGTTCCCCCAAACACGTCATATGTAACTTCTTTGTTCTAGCTCACTGTTTGGTGTCCATGACTCTTATTAAGACAAACAAAATCTGAACAAACCAACCAAACAAGGCGTAATACAAGATCTCTTCTTAAAAGGCCTCTAATGAGTTTTGATTTTTCTAGCAATAAAGGCTGTACCTATAGATAGGTTCAAACTTCAAAGACAGATAGATTTATTCAAACAGTAGACCGCTCTTTTTGTGGTGGCGTTGTGGGGCATGGTGTGTGTTCATATGAAAGAAATTTCTACTACCAGACACGAGGCTGAGTTCTCCCATATAAACATGAAATATTTTTCCTTCATCCGTGTTTTCTTCTGCAAATGGCATTTGAAGCTGGCAGCATAATTATGTCATTAGACTCAAACGAGTTGCAAATCAGAGGCAGTCTGTTGCTGCTTTCCTCCCTCTTCTCAGCATTTTTGAGATGGGTAATCCTGATTCCCAGCTTTATGAGGCTGGAAAATCTCGTTCTAAAGAGTGCTGATTACTATTACAGAAGGTTACAAGATCTGTTTTTGTTTGTTCTTTGTCCTTCATCTGTATTTACATCTGTTTTCTGAGACTCTTTCGTGAGTATCTCTTTCGTAAGAATCAGTTTTTCTTTTTATTTTCTTATTAAAATAGTGAGGAGCAATGGGCCCAAATTGTGGATGGGCTTTATCTGGCACTTTGATCTGTGGTGTAGACATTCACAGCTAAGGAGTATTTTAATGTTTCTTTATAAGCAGTGGGAAGGAACAGTGACCTGCAGAGGCATTTCATTTATAATTCTCAAAACTGGAATGGATGGATCTGTGTTATGTCTACACGTGCTGTTTCCTTTCGATTTACATTAAAAGGTTCTAGACTACAGTCTTAGGCTGTATTTTTAGGCTGGATATTTGTTTACACCGTAGGTATCTAACACTGAGCTTAATTCCTCTTGGTCCAGAGAAAATGGTTTTCACTTAGCTGTTTCCTGGTCTTGACAAGGAATTAAGGGAGAAGCTCTGTTTAGGACTGAAGGTGAATGCTTGTATGTCCAAGTCTAAATTGAAAGTGATGACGTTATCTTTAGCTGTACCACTGTGTCAACGTAGTAGTTGAGAGATGTCCTCAGATGCTCAGAATGCTTATTTCCAAACCATGCTTCCTAAGTTGCATCTGCAGCTTATGGGCCAAAGGTGTTATCAGCAGAATATTTTATTACTCTGCTGCTTCATCACTGAGAAGTGATGAAGTATTTTTCTCTTCACAGTTGTCTCGGTGAAGGCCCACTCTCCCAATCGAATGCAGAATGTTCAAGAAGTCTACTCCTTGTTACCAGACTTCTGTGTCACTTTATGCTGCTAAAGGTTTTAGAATTTGAGCATCACGAATGGCCTGCTTCTGAATTCATGGAGCCTCCTGCAGAGTCTCTACTGCTAGTACCCACATATGTCTCACATATGTTAGTTCATACAGCTGCTAGCATTTTCTTTTGGACCTAGATAGGAGATGTGGTGTATTATGGCTGCTTCTGAGAGTTCCTTGGAAGGTTTTGGTGGTCTGAAGAGTCATTGAGTGTCTGCATGTCTTTATGTTTTCAGTCCCTGAGCATTCTGGTGAAGCATGCTTTTTTCCCAGGGCCAATGGATTTTGTGTGCTGCATCAGCAGCTTTGCCTCATTTGAGGTTCTGATTTCCAGTGGAACATTAACCTACTATTTCTTTTTAAGGGGCTTTAAGCTTTAAAATTTAAGTAGAAATTTTCTACTGGAGGAAATTCTCCAGAATGAGAATGAGAATGTGCATCAGTGATTATATTCCATGGGATCATAGAATCATAGAATCGTTAGAGTTTGGTGCAACATTTAAGATCATCTAGTTCCAACCTTCCGGCCATGTGGGACATTAGAGAAAATAATGCTAAATAGTAGAAAAAGTACATTTCAGTGATGGATTGGGAGGTGATTAGGGCAAGAATGATAATGTTGAAAACATGCTACAGGAAAAAGCTCCCAACTGAGAGGGCTAAAGAACCTTTATAGATTTTGTTGAATGTAGCAAATCAGTCTGTTGCTTTATTTCAGCTAGTAATGAGTATATTAGGAAGAAAAAGTAAGTTACTGACTTTGCTATAGTTTTTATAAAGCATTCTTGTTAATGGTGGATTATATCGTCATGGAGAAATTTATTTCCCAAACAAATGTTCTTTTCTTAGCCCTACCAAATACCTGTCTCTTCCTGTTGCTCCTCCCCAGTGGAAAGGTAAAAGGCATTGAAAAATAGTAGAATCACTTAATGAGCTCTGTCAGCAAAATACAGAATGTGGGCCTGTTTGTATTTTGATGTATGAATATTGTTTATATGTTTTTTGGGTCACTAGCTGTGTGTCATTTAATGATGCACAGTAAGCTTTGTAAATAAAAAAATTTGGGACATTTAGTTTTTGAACAGATGTTTTCTGTGTTTTTAGTATCTGCACAATTTTTAGTAGCTCTTTTTGGTGGGAGCACATGGAATTGCTTTTATTGAATATTTTAAAACCAAGAGATAAGTAGATTAAAAAAACCATGGTTTTTTTCTGTCGCATTCTCGAGGGAGATACGAAGTTAAATCATGTAACAGGTTCTGGTTAGGTATCTAATAGGCACACAGTTCCAACCTTACAAACTAGCTTCTTGCACTCTCCTGCTCTGTGGCTAAGTTTTAAAATTGTTATTTTTATGTGCCAAAGTAATGATTTTCCTATTTTTCTTATTTTAAACAGGACCAAGCGAGCTCATGTCCCACTAACAGAATGCATTTTTGAGCTCCCTAATTTGACAGTTCAAGCAACTAGAGCTCAAACCCTTCTGCTTCAAACTGTTTATCAGAGCTGGTGTCATCCCGTTGGAAATGTCAGTTCAGTGGTGGTAAATGAAGCTTTACTGAATGAGGTTTTCCAAACTTCAGGTAAATATGTGATGCTTTTGGTTGAATATTTATTGTGATACAGAGCACTGCTAGTGAGTGTGCATACAACTATATCCTTTAAATCCACGTTTTTACTTACGGTGGCTAACAGTCAGAATGTTTTTTTGTGTGTATGTGGGTATTTATAGCATGTATTTAAAATCCAGGATGTAAGCTAAGCCACCCAGCTTCACTCCTTGGCACCAATTTCTGGATGCATTTAATTTTCCCATGCAGGATAATTTTTCCATGCTTCCCTCATCTGAAACATCCACTTTTGCTACCTTATATGGTACAATGTTATTACTTCAGGATCATTTAGAGGTGAAACTGGATTATTAAGGGCTTTATTAATCAATGGCATACATTGAATTCTTTAGAAGGGCTGCAGATGTTTCTCATTATTTCATAAATAAATGTTACTTAACTGTTATGAAATTGCTTAAGATATGCAAGTGTTGGTGATGATTACATAAATAATGAAACTTGTTTTCTGTCATCCTTTTGTGAAACACCCATAGATTTTGGGAATACATTAAGGATTTTGACCAGTTTACAGAGGGAACCAGAGTTTTCAAGTTCCTAAAGGTCATCCAGAAAATATATTTTTTTTAGATTTCTATGCAGGCTGGAATAATTTAGAGCTGTTATTGTTTATTTGTTGTGAATAAACCCATAACAGATATTTTTGAATATCTAGCTTTGCCAGTCTTGGAGAATGTGTTAGGAGAATGATTTAGGTGTAGAAAATCATGATTTGAAGCAGAGTGGTGGATAAGACTACTGGAAGTCTTTCTGCCCTGCTTTTCTTGATCCTTTCCATTCTTCTTTTTCACTCCTCCTGCTTATTTAAGTTAAATCTGTGTTGATCTAATGTTGCAAAAGAACTGTTGTATTTTTGTGTAGCCCTCAGAATAACTGTTTAAAGTGCTTAGGTTTTCCGTTTTTCATAAAAGTCACTTTTGTCTTTATTTCTTCATTCTGTGTGGGTCACCTAAGAATGGGATTGTGACTTTTTATTTTCAAGTCCTGGTACTAGTGAAGGTAGGTTTGCAATCCCCACCATGGAGAAATCTGAAAATATGGTTGTTTGACCACTTCAGATGCACTTAGGGTTTGCACAATTTCAAACTAACCTGTTCTATTATTTGGCATGTTTCAGTCCGTCAGTTAAACGAACCGTGAAACAACTATGCTAACAGTATCTTTGCAGGATAGAAATCGGCAGCACACATTTTAAGTACTTAAAATAAAGTAAATGAACGATATAATGCACTTGTTTTGATCTTCTCTTGTTCATGGCTTAACGCTTCACCTGGTAAATTTTACACTTCTATAGTTGTGCATGGCATTAACTAGACCGAAGGCAGCTTTGCTTTCAAGGCTATGAAGTGATTGCTGTCAATTCTTTTGTCCTAATTTTTGGCTTGGTTGATTCTGTAAGCCTACAACCTTTTGTTGGAATACTGTTGTGTAAAATTTAGTCATGCCTTGTTGAAAGTCATCCTTGTAATTAGGGTCAACTTCCACATACTTTAACAGTAACATGTATGTGTGTAAGCCTCTAAAAAAATACTCGACTATTTGCACAGGGAAGTTGAAATTTCAGCTTTTCTTTTGTCATTTTTCTTTCTTTTTTCCTTTTTTCTTTTATTTAATTTTTTTTTTTTACAAAGTAACTAAGAGGAAAATGCAGTCAGTAAGGAACTTGTCAGAAAACAAGGCACATCTGTTAAACACTTTTACTTACATTCAACTTAGTTTCGCCAACGTAAAACAAAAGCTGATGAATGTTTCTTGGGTGTCCTTGTTTTGAGTTCCTGCCTGCCACTGCATGCGCCTGTGCTCCTTTGGGCTTGTACAGAGTGGCCTTACATGGCTTGTGTGCTGGGCCTGGCAGTAGCCTGGCGAGGTGTTTGGGTCCCCCTCCTGCCCTTGTGTCTCTGACAATGTTTGTGGGTGAACAGATGAGCTTTGCTTGTGTAACCTGAACTCTCAAGGAAAAAATTGCCTTTTTCCCATGGTATTGTGTTTTCCATCTGAGCACAATTTGTTTTTGGCTATGCACAGAATTAATACTTCTAGAAAATAGTTTTCCATTCTCATGGTGTTGTGGATTGATTGTTTCTTTGATTAATTTAGTATGGATAATGGAAGTATAAACACTTTTTAAAATTGCTCTTTACTTTCCTTCCTTTTCTTTTTCTGATTATGTTTGTGTTAAATTGGAGTGTTCTTGCATGAAAAATCAACAGTGTGCTCAAAGATTCCCTTTCCTTCACTTTATCCTATTTTTCAGGGAATCTTTTACTTGAAATCTATTGCTTACATTCTGCTGCAACAAAGAATCATAAGCTGTGTGTTTCATGAATACAGTGGCACAAATTTTATTCTATGTTTACATTTTCAAGCTTCTAAAAGCCGTATTTCTAACTAATTAGAAATATAGCAGGACAAACAGCTGTATCTCTATGCAGATTTTTTCCCCTGTTAAAAATAAATTAAAAAGCCCTCCCTATACATGAAATTATTCTGACCAAAAAAAAAGAAAAAAGAAAGGGCTTATGTAATTTACTTTCTATTTTTAATGGTCTGCTGTTATCCCAAGGTTTCCAGCAAATCTACCTGCTACAGGCAGGATCACAGGATTTTATGCATTCTTGATACTCAATGCAACACCATGCCTGTTTTGTAATCTGTGAATGAAATGTATCTTCCTATAGAAATGGTCTAGTTATTAGCTACCCACCCAGATATATTCTACCAAATTTGAAATATATGGAGACTTGAATTTTTTCTTCTCTGGGTAGCTACTTCCACGTAACTAGTCTCAAATGTATTTGCCATTTATTTATACAGCCTACAACTTTCCCAACTACCTATGTCTGTATTGCCACTTTTTGTGTGTGATTGAAGAGTATTACTGGACTGAAACTATTGTTGCTGAGCTCTTTATGTCTTTGTTGGGGCTTTGTGCCAGGTGCTGTTGAGAGTGTTGGGCTTCCTTAACACATTAAGGAAACATTGAGTCCAGTATTACCTGGACTCAAAAGTGATACCAAAAACCTTTGTAACCTCTCAGCAAAGATCTTTTTTGGCAGGAATTATGTTAAAAGCGTAGTTGTATGCTTTTTCCAACACAGCCTTCTCTTCCAGTTTTAAAACTTTATCACTGAAACTTACAATATAGGCTTACAATATGGGCTAGGATGTTCTATAGGAGAGGAACAGATAAATTAGGGGAAAAAAAGAAATAAAAAATAGAAAGGGAGAAAAACAGGAGAAAGAAGATCACCTAATAAAAAGGGAAGAGACCTGCAGAGAAAGATAAAACAAGAAGCATGTAGAAGGAGTTAAGGTAGAAAAGTAAAAAGAGTTAAAAGTAGAAAAGCAGTAAAAGTTAAGAAAACCGAAAATGAATAGGAAGGCAAGTACAGACACATGAGTAGCAGGAGCAAGGAAGCCTCAGAGAGGAACACATAGCTATTGGCCCTTTCTTTCACCTGCTGTGGAGAGGCTCACAAGGTACAAAGGCCTCTTTGGGGACCTCTTTGCTGGGTAAGGGCTCAAAGACCTTCTATGGATCTTATTTAAAAAGGGAGCTCTGCACTGTGTATTTCCACAAACATATGAACAGAGTTTATTGCTGGTATCTGGGGTTCTGTCCTAAATTTTCACCTGGAGCAGAAATGTTATCTTCCTCCAAAACTTCTTTCAAAGGTAATTGAAGCTGGAGTTGGTCTAGGGATTCAGAACAACCTCTCCGAGCTCTGTGCTCTACAAATTCTTCTTGGAAATAGATTAATGGAATACCAGAAAGGGAAGATTGCTTGAAGATTAACACTCTTCTGTCCCCCATCTGCTTTCCTCCCCTTGCTCTTCAGAAACCTTTTCCTGCTAGGAGAAAGACACTTTGCTCAAATATTCCCTAGTTTGTTACTAGATTGCTGTCTTCATTAGATCATCTGAGAGTTTATCATTTAATTAACTTGCCCAAAGGCAAGCTGTCTGAAAAAAATAATAAAATTTGAAGTCTCAAAAGCAAGTTTTGTGTGTTTGGCTTCTGACAGAATTTAAAAATGAAGTGTCTGTACTACCTAAAATTTGTATTTGTCATGCATATTAGTAAGGTTTCTTATCTTAAAACTTCCAGTAAAAGATGTGTACAGTACTGTGATT